>JAAXOA010002497.1:0-13094 GCA_036561885.1 Salina celebensis | reverse complement strand
TTTATCTTAATTTTTAACCAAAAACACCACAAACAGCCTAAGTAGGCGGCCAAACCGCCTAAAGTAGCGCCGCCATAATCAGCGGTAAAACCGCCTACTTAGGCGGTGTGGCGCATACTGACAGGAGAACAAAAAATGTTTTTTTATTCGACCCGCTACAGTACTTTAATTCCATTAATATCTGCCAATATCTGACACGCATCTGTATTTGCCTGATTTGGGGCCCGTTCACGTACGATGTTTCCAAGCTGTTTATATATGCCTAATATAGTTTTAAGCGCAAAGAATAATTCCGCAATGTAATTGTAATTTGCAATTTTCATGTGTAGTAAGTTACGTCAAAGTGCCAGTTTCTTAAGTCCAATCTCAATTAGATAAATTTGAATGGATACTGGATTGCATCTAACCCTTCCAGGCATTCCAGAACGAACCATAAATCGATTAAGTATGACCTTGTATTGAATTAGGTGTGCGTATGCGGTGCTTGTGTTAACACATTTGTCCTTGTCCTACAAGTACTCCCAATACAAAACTTTTGTTTATGATGAATTAAGTTTATCTGATTTTCGTATTCGATTTTAATGACGAATGAGAGTTTAGCTGCGGATCATTTGAAGCATCTATCCCTTCATCCGTATTACCGTATTACAAAAAACCAAATCAGTTCCAAAAATTAG
Source organism: Salina celebensis (assembly GCA_036561885.1). Classification (NCBI taxonomy): domain Eukaryota; kingdom Metazoa; phylum Arthropoda; class Collembola; order Entomobryomorpha; family Paronellidae; genus Salina; species Salina celebensis. The sequence continues at coordinate 12,417 of JAAXOA010002497.1, read as the reverse complement.
TTTCGAGCTTTTGATGAGGTTAACATCAGTACAGCCGCTTTAGCAATTGCGAGCTGCTCAAAATTGTTAATTAACAACGAAGAGCTAACCCTTTAAAAAATGTTCAGTGGTTCACATTTGTCTGGGAAGATGAGCACATACCAAGCAACGGGTTGTGCTTATGCCATGACGAATCTCCCAATAATTTCTTAACCGCGTTTTGTACCTTTCATTGTGAAGCCATTCGTCTTGTGCAATACAGTTGTAGCTACTGTGTGGCTCATAATTTTGTTCGTTTCTTTCCAATTTCCTAATCAAAAACTGCTTCAATCCCATTACAAAACGATTTGATATTTTAACACGAAAACATTTTGTTTTATTTAAATGGAAAGTGAGCTTCAACCGGGGAAAAAAAGGGGGAAACGAGCAAAGAGTAAATGAGGTATCATCCCTTCAATTTCTCAATTTGGTTACGCTCAGCCAAACATGCAAAGGACAACCACGGAAAATATGGTATTCCGACCAGGAAAATGATCGGGGAATCAGGGAATTTCTGTGGTGGTTTCTGCTTAGCTATGCACTAAATTCTATTTCACTTGACTTTTTCCAAGAAGCTCAATGAGACCGTCACATTACACGATCAAAATTCACTATACGCGTTCAGTTGTGTGGTCTACATTTTCACTCATGGCAAGTTATTGGAATGAAACTGAAGAAAATTCGTTTCTTTATGTTGAGATTTTGAGATGTGGAAAATAAAAGAAGGGAAAACTGATGTAATATCAAAGTGAGTAAGCACGCAAGCCATTTCAAATTGAAAATGAAAATTGAAATACATAATAATAATTTAAAGCTTTGAAACCACTGCATTCACAGTACAACACATTAGTGCTTACGACTTTCATGGATAGTAGGGCGATATATTTTTCTTGGAAGATGAATCGCTTCCCGCGAAGGAGTAGAGAACCGTGAAATCAGTAAACTTTTTTGGTGATATGCGCATATATAAAAAGCAACGTTTCATCTTCGGTTTTGTGCTTTTTCCTGTGATATTTCCATGAATCGAAATAGTTTTATTAAAGAAGTACACATCTTCCCTTTGTTTGGTGGGTGTGTCCAAAACAAATTGGAACGGTTAAAATTTTTGAGAATTCATATTCACTATCGAGGATAATAATATTGACACTGAGAAAAAGTATTGGTTGAATGTAAAATTTTAACGAGAAAAATCAATATTTTTTGGAAAGCCGTGATTGCTAAAGTGGTTTTATTTTTTCTTTGCAAAATAAATGCTATTGTTTGCTAAACAATACAAAAATCTCTTAAAAGCAGAGATTGATAATATGATTTAAGCCTATTAATCCATGCATTACGCTATTTCAATGACAAAGAACAACCCCACTTCTTTGGAGTGTTTCCTTTAAAAAAATACATGTAAAATCCATTCTGTTCATACACTTTGACAGGATAATTTTCAAAAGCTCAAAGTTAGCATTCATCTCATCGCACAAAATTATCCTCATTAATGCCTATTATCGAAAAGCCACAACAATAAACACAATAAGGGAATGAATATAAAAAATATCTACACTGAAATATTTTCTACTCTTTTGGTATAGTTTAGCCAAGATTATAGTAAACAAATGATATTATCTCCACAAATCCGCAAAACCACATGCTACTGCTTTATATAAATATTTTATGTGCTAAAATACACTTTGCTTTTTAAGTAGTAAAGCCAAACATTTATTCCTTCAAAAATATTCCGGAACAAAGACACACTGAGAGAGACGTCTCGAGCTGAATAGTAAAGTCAAGTCAAAAGAATAACCTGAACGTGACCAGAGTATTCATTCATGGTTATTTTGGTTGGAAAATTTGTAAAGTCAATCTTTACCTTTAAAAATATCTTTGTTAGATTACACCAAGGAAAAAATCTTATAATAACATAAAATGCCAGTAGTTTTATACTCTCGTGCAATTTTTTCAGATGAAAACCATAAGAAAAGCATTTCAGCTCTCATAATATTGACTTCATGGACCATTATCCGTCGAAATGATATGTGCGGCTGTGTACAATGTATTCAACTTGCTGAATTTTGCATTTTGAGAAGCAACGCTTAAAACGTCAGACCATTTTCTCTGGTTTTCAAGAGAATTGTTAAATTTTGTTTTTAGATAGCCCTGTTTGGTTTATTGACTACGTCAAAAACGGTATTACCGCAATATTGTATTTTTAACCTCTATCCACATAAATTCGGTTTTGGAAGTGAAGCTACATCTTGGTTTTGTATGCTTCTTAAATTTGCATGACGGCAGTGGTTTATAAAATATCAGAATTTCAGTCGGCCATGGTAAAAAGATAAAAAGTATCACTTGGTGAGATTTTTTGGGAATATTTCTCAAGATTGTATTTTCTCACAGATTTTCAAAGCAAGCAAGTCTTGTTATTTTTCCTATTCGTAGAAAACCAGAATGCCTATCATATCCATAAAACACTGACCAGAGAAAATTCTTTTTGAGGAAATAATTTTTTCTCCCATCAAAGTTCGTCACCACCGTGTCATTGTGATATCATCATTTTTTCGTAGGCCAGACCAATTCATCTTTGTTTTAGTAAGCGATACTTCAGGGAAGGAAGAATATCGTGAGTAAGCGAAAACCACAGCATTCTAAACATTAGCTTTTAAAACTTGCTTATGACCATGTTGGTCAGTCACGGCACATTAAGGATTACTCTCAGTCAGTTGTATGGCGATGCAATTCAGAAGTCGTATTTTTTCTGCAAGGGCCATTGGTTACCTAGATGGCTTCACACTACATAAAAACCACGATAAAAAACCTACGTATGAAGTGTAATGTCAGCAGTTGGGCTCTGTTCACGTTGCATTGTAAGATGATTTCTACTCTCGTGTGTCGATGACAATAAAAATGAGTTGACACTAAATCCCCTGTAATACCTCCAGCCCTAAGTAAAACATTCGGATCACTTGACTCAACTCCGTTTTACAAGGATTTCATAGATGTGAGAAAACGGCACTTAAAATCGTCTTGCCTTTGGAAACTACAAATCAGTAAAACAACATTTGCTCACTTAGATTGTGGGTAAAAAATACAGTCTTTAAAGCATTGTGTGTTTGTAACAGAGGTTCGCCACAAGTATACCTCCATCCAATGCATAACACCGAAAATTGTCGCTATTAATATCCGTGGAAAATCCGAACCGACATAAATGAGCACATAAATAAAAAAAGCAGATGGCTTTGCAAAGATTTTATACTTTCAAGGGTTTTTATTTTTGATGACGACAATGATTATGTAGGCAGTGCGGCGGCAACGGGTAGAATAGACGGATTTGGATTCATAGATATTACAATCATATTTGTAGTGTGCAGCATGGCTATTCTTTCCTTTTTTACTCTTTAATGCAAAGTAATTTGAGCAAATGATGCAATTTATATAATGGCTTTGGCCATTATTTTCTCGTGACAGGGAGACCAAAGCTAAAAATTCCCTTTTTCAACATTAAGCCCCGTACGGTAATACATTTTTGCGAGTTTGATCATCGTGTTCACAAGTACGACAATATAGTCAAAACTAAACAATAAAAAGTGATATATATTTCGTTTCAGGAGGCGAAAAAAAACATTATCCCGAGAAGTACGAAGAGTGCTTACGTTAAAAAATGCGACTACAACGGAATAGGACAAGAAAGAAGTAGTTTTAGGGTAAGAATAATATTTGCTTCCTTGGCCATTCATATACGACAAGTATGCGCTGTTGTCATCAGGTATTTTTGAGGATAAGTGGAAGAGCTGAGTACTAAAAACGTGGGGAGTGGGGACACATTTTCTACGGATATTTTGCAACAAGATGTGTTTAAAAGTTGACTTGTTTTTAAATGGATTTTTCATCTTTCAGAATGAGCTTAACTAGCTATTCTTCCTTCCTAGTAGATTAATGTCGTTTTTATTGTCAAAACATTGTAGTCGAATTGTCAGAAATGTATGGTATGGTATTTTCTGTTTTTCATACATTTCGAACTCAAACAGCTAAAGCTCAGCCAATAGTGGTGATAATTGGCATGATTAAAATATTTCAAAATGACGGTTAGGCGTAAAATGACAGTATTCGGTTGTGGCAGATTCCTTCAAAGAACAAACTTTTAAGGCTTTTCTCGTTCTTGTTGTTAAAATAATCTCTAAACGATGCGTTTAAGCATGTTTTGTGTGGGCAATAAGACTTGAATCTTATGATGAGTCTTGATAATCGAGATGATGAGATACACGACAACAGTGATTATGATTATTGTTATTGTTATTATCGCTATTCACAATTATTGTACAAATAGCTGTAATGTCATTCTGTAAAAGAGAAGCCGCCGTAGATGACCACATTATGAGACATGTGAACATGGAGAATTGCATTTTTTAACAACAGATGAAGCCATGTGCAGGTTATAATGCAATAGGGGCTTAGAATACTTTGGCCATTGAAAAAAAAACAATATCTGTTTCTGTTTTATAGCAATAGTAAAAGAGAACCGCAAAAGTGATTGGTCCTTTTTTATATCGTTCACATGAAAAAGTGTTATAAAGAGGTGCGTATTGGTATCGATGCTGTGAATGCTACAGCATCGATCGATAGATAAAGTACGCTGATTGGAACAAGGCAAGTCAAAAAAATTTCAAACAGGATTGCCTTGATTACTGGACAGGCTGTAATCGATAAGTGTCCCACCAATTCATGAAGTATTAAATGCGCACTCATTGCACTGGCAAATTAGTTTATTACAAATATGTCTTCAAGTAACTCACTTTCTCTAAGATCAATCTAAAACTGTCAGAAACGGCCAGTACCTATTGTCCGTAAACTGTAACGCATTTGACAAAATGGTAACACGACTTATGAGTAAAGGGCAGCCTAGTGTGTACTATTTGTTATGGATGGACTCTGTGAACACAATGCACAATGGACATGATGATATGATATGGCAATCAACACACAAGCATTCGCATGCTGCAAAGAGGCACACTCCTTTCCTCTATCGAAACTAATATTTGTCAGGGCTATCTTGAATCAATTGATATGTCGACGATTCAATGAGTGTTTAGGTTAGCTTCATACTATAATATTACTTTTCGTGACACGAGTGTACAATATTTAATTCATGAAGATGCCTTAACGATGATAAGAATGATTACGAGAAAATACACGAGTCAAACCCATACTGTGCTCTGTGTACAATGCGTGTGTGCTGTTGAATGCTACAATAATGACAGGCACAAGTATCAACTGAAAAATGTATTTTTTAAAAAAGAACTTCGTCCTAAGAGGGACACGACACATGTAATGTTCTATGAAGAAAATGTATTTATAAACTTGTTCTCTCGTCGTCTTTCGCAGCATGACATTTCTCTCCCCAACATTTTTTTTCATTTTTAGTGAATGGTCTAAATTGAGTGACAAGTAGGGAGAGAAGCCTCCCAACTTTCACACCTGTTTGACATCCAAGAATGACCTTTTAATCATACGCAATGTTAACTTACAGTCAATCCTTGAGTATTTTATAGATGTTTGATATGGAGTTATAATATGATCATGATAAGGTAAATGATGAGTAACCATTTGTTATGATTCTCATACTACCAGCTATATTGTTACTCTGTAGCTGTTTACTTGGCGAACAATTAATATTTCAGGATTTCGATTGACAGCATCATCATTCTGAATATCCGTACTGTCATTGAGAATCAAACCTTACGGCGCATTCTGAAATGTTTTCTATGAATCAAATTCTATATTGGATTGGTGTTACGTTTCCATTCACAAGAAAAAACGACAGAATGATAGATCATTATTCGGTTTTATTCATTTATTCCATTGCCCCGCGATCGTCACTGTCATAAGTGTCGCTAGTCTATACCTTTCTTCTTAAAGCTTGGCTCAGCAGCAAATATTTTACAACAATTCATAAAATCAACTGCTTGTTAGGGTTACAAAGTGTGTTTCGTCCCAACTCTCTGGCATTTTTATTGTGTATCTCCAACTGCTTGTTTAAGCACCCGGCCGTAGTAGACTCAGAGGCGACTCTTCCTATGTTTTTGACCTTTTGGTGGCCCCGAATTCTCCCAGAAGCATTCCAGAATCGATGTTATGCAAATTTGTCCAGGCTTGTAATAAGAAAGTTCCAAGTTTTTTTATGCATTCCGTGCATGTCCGGAACAACAATGGTTGATGATGTTGGCTTGTTTGCTGGTACCACGCTGTCTGGCATGAAGCTCAGCAGGAAGGAAAGAAAGAAAATGATTTCATGAGAGATGCAATGACTGTTTAATGCGTTTTTATTCTCTTTCAATGATGAAAGAATGCAACTAACCAGACACATAGACCACACTTTAAAACACTAACACTTACCTTGGCCAACAGCTTCCTAAATTACTCATTGTTTTCTCTTTTAAGAACAAATACACAGTTGGAATGTGAATTGTGTATCATAGCGTGTTGCATTCTTTCGTAGATGTTCATAAGACGCTCGTATTTTTATGTGAGGAACGCACGAAATAGGTTTAAAATTAAAAATAGTTTCAACTTTTTTGGTAGGTGGACCTAAATGAGCTCGGCGGTACAGTTTCTTTTTCCCATTTTACATTTCATATTTATTATTATTTTTTCATCAAATAGACCGACACGATTGAACCTGTGTGTTATTCTGGAATGTAAAATGTTTCTTGTAAAAATATCAGGTTTTTGAGGGTTTACTCGCATTTGAAAAGACATAATGAAAAATGAGAAAACTAATAATCATGGACATCACCAAAAAGTAGCTGGTGTGAGGTTACGTATTGTGTGATGCTAGTGGGGTATATCAGCATGCCAGCATATTACAAGGAGGAGCTGCTCAGGTGAAGTTTATTTTCTGTTGGGTCAACATTTTAAGATGAAGTACTATTATTTGTCGGGAAAAAATATGTTGGTGAGTGTGGAATATATGAGCGAGTTATACACATAAGCATATTTTTTCGAAGAAAAAAATGATGACTTATATGAGCGCACAAGGATGATAATAGGAGCGTTATTATAATCTACAAGAAAATTTCGTTTGTAGGGTACTGCAGATGTAAAGTGTGATGTATTCTGATAGAAATGAACGAATTCAAATTATTTATGAGATTTTTTCATGCGTTGTTGTGTCGATCGCTTTCCTCCTCTTAAACAATATACATTGCAATAACCAACAGAGAAAGTGTGTAGTGTGCACTAGCTAAACTACTTGAAAAAACATTTATTGGATTGGAATAATACACTGAAGCGGAATAAAACACCGCGTTAAAAGGGAGATCTGGAATGGGAAAAACTATCGAATGGGCGTGAAAGCGAAATGGATCATTTAGAAAAAGATGACAGGAAGGTTGGACTCTGATGGAGCCCCAGGGGGAAATATGCAATAAGATAAAGAACAGTGTAAGTTTAACAAATGGAACAGGTTTGGAGCGGCATGTAAACAGAGGAATTGTAGATTTCGATAAAAATATACATTAAAAAGTATAACTTATGGAGGATAGTACTGGGAAAAGGTATTTAACATGGAAATGTCTTTTGAAGCGTTCAATTTTAATCCAGTCTAACTCAGAGGGCAAAAAGCGTTCGTGATTTAACTTGGTGGACGAAGTAAGTTACGTGATTTTTACCAGAAATTGAGTTTAGTTCATCACATATATTTTTCAATATTGCAACTGCAGCGTATCGAATCTCAGCAATGTATTGTATTCCATTCATTAATTTCGTTAGCGTATACAGCTCAGCCATTCAATAGAAATTCCCATTCAGCATAGAAAATCCTGAATCTGAAAATTACATAATAATCTAACTAATGAACCTGTCATGACTTTGCATTTTTAATTGTTAACGGCCTTTGGTTGTGTTATATGAAGGGGTGTTACTATTATTACATTATTATTGGTGAGCGATTCGGCATCTCTTTTAACCTTCGAGTGCGCTTTGAAATGAACAAAGATTCATAACAATCTGGTTTTTGAAATATTTCATTTAACGAATTCGTTCTAATTATTGGAAGCTGATATTTTTTATTTCAATTTTTGCGTGCATGGCTTACTTCTGTGTGGAATCTTGAACCCTTGTCCTACCATACATATTATATGATATAAAATTCTGATCCCATATTCCAGATTCCAAGTAAACTTCATTCCGGGACGTGAACGAACGAGTTGGTGCAAGTACCACCTGGTAATCCACATGTACGAAACTCAACCAATGTACTCCTACAGGTAACCCAACTACTTGTATTGTTTACTCATCACAGTTGTACTCCTTTTTTAAATTGGAATTTTCCGTGAGCTTGTTTGAAACATTTTCGCACATCAGAGCAGTCATGTTGATTTTAATAAGAAAATCCAAGCAAAAAACGTTGAAACTGTCGAGGAATGATTTACCATTTAGTAAATAAGAAGAACACGTATAAAATACCAGAATGGTGCGATCTCCCGCTGGGAAAATTACATGTGTGTCAGTAACGGGGATGGAAAAAAGTGGATGACTTTTTGGATTTGTTTGTAAGGCATTACACGAGGTGTATGTTTGGAGTTGAGCGTTTCGTGTTTTTCTTTGAAATAAGTTTGAAAAGAAGTGTCAAAACGGAAAGAATGACCATGAAAGTAAATGAAGTGAAAAAGACTAAATAGTGGAACATAATGGTGTTGATATGAGCCGGCAAAAGAAGGTAACAAGCAGAAATGGTCTGGTTTACGAGACACCATCCACCACAAAAATGTAAATCTTTTGCTAACCATAAAAAAATATCAACATGGTGCAAGCAGGATTTAGAGCCAAGTGCAAATATGTATTACATTATGTTTTTAACAAACAATTTGTTGGCGAGAGAAGCCTTTTTGTAGATCGCAATTTGGTCGATGACTGTGTGACGACAAAAGCCGTGGATGAACAGCAGCCATCATAAAAACGCGTATGCGCTGAGAATAAATTGAGATTTTCGTTTTGCCAATTACCCAAAGTACTCATAAAAATGTTTGAAAAGCATGTAGTTTTCTCGCGCTTGCTTGTTTAAACGGTTTCTTCAAATATTCAGGGGCTGGGAAAACGTCAAAAAGAAATATTGAATCTTTCAGAAAAGTGCCTACTTCATTTGACTATTTGAAGATAACTCACTGGTTTGTAGTTTGCAGTAGAGTTTCGGCGAGCCCGAGACTCTGGCAAAGAACTTTACGCTAGTTTCAGTTTTGTTGGACAACACGGTCAAGATTGCAAACAATTTGTGCTAGCAATTTACATCTATGGTGAAAGGCTATAAATTCCTAGTGATTTTTCTGTATCTACTGGTCTTTAGTCTTCACCTGGCAAAAATATGTCGCTTCTGACGCAGCGCTTGCGAATATTCTACTTTATACTGAATCATCTGCCGTTGGGTTTGTCAAATACCGTCTCATCTTTAGAAATGAAAATGGTAAATGAAGACTAAGCCCTAATCTGTGTGAGACGTAAGAAGGACCAGTTCATGAAAAGGGTTTTCATTATTCCTTCATTTTATCAGAATTTTTCCGTAACCTTTCTTCCAGATACCACTTCTTTCGAACCAAATTCCATAAGAAAATCTGCAACAATCATAAATCCGTTCAAATATGATTAATAGTTAATAATGGGCAGGTTGTGGTTGCTATTATCTTGCTACTAATAACAAATCTGTTTGCCGACGCAATTTTATCATGTACATACTGGTCCATTTTTTTCTAACCCTATTTTCATAACATGTTCCACCGCTTACTTTCCATTTTTATTGATCTTCTTATCAAGTTCTACCTTACCCAGTGATTAGAAGAAATGCGTGGAGACACAACTTGTTATGCCTGCGCCTGCCTACACATAGATAGACTGTATTGTGCTGCGCTTGCTAAATCCATTCAATACTTAGGCATGCAGCAGATACTGAGTTACTCACATCTCACTACATTATAAAGATTCAGCTAGTACGAAATGAGTATTTAACTTCATCTTTGAAGTACACAGTAGCAAAAAGCTGGTATATTGGATTTATGGATATTTAATTCAATATAAGTTTTTATATTTAAATGCATACAATATTTAGGCACAATTCCATTTATAGGTGTAATCTAAAAATTTATCAAAATAATCATGATTTATCTGTTGTTAAAATAGAGTTCGTTTAGGGATCAAAAGATGTCGTTTTCCACAAGTACAGCGGAGCTCTTCGGCTACCTCAAAAATTAACTCATAAATGAGCAACGTGTTCGCAAACCCCCAATCGATAGTCCGTGATTCTAAAAGCTGCCGATTCTCGAATATGCTAGCACGTGTCTTTGTACCACGAATATTTTCTTCCATTTCCACCGTTGCAACTTTGATATAAATGAAATGAGATGAGATCAATATCAGTGCTCACTATGTAGTACAGCAAAATTATATATGTATGTACAATTCAATGTACATAATTGATGGAATTCCTAAATAGGTCCGAGTAAGTTCATGTCAACCAAATCTTAATTTGTGCTCATTGATCGTTCGTCTTCCAATATTCCAATGATGAAGCGTGATTGACTGTGTACTTTTAAAATAACTTGTCAACCAGCGGAACAAAACAAACTTAACCAGTACAACACTTAATATATGGTACGAGAATGAAACTATGAAACTACAAGTCAACAAGTTTAAGATAGATTTCATAGGTAGATTTTCATGTACAATTCCACACTAAAGATTTTTTGTTTGCTCTCTTTTCGGCAAATACATGCTCATAAAGGAAAACACGTAAATTTCAGTTAAATAATCAGTATGGTCATTCCCGTCATAACTGTAATAACGCTAATGAAAAAGCAGAGTTCCTTTACTTTTTTATTTTTGTAAACTTACCAGCATCTAGATTATTATTACTCCTCAGCATTACACACAACGTGATCGGTACATCAGGTATGATTGCACGATGGGCTTCTCAAATGGGTTTTTTCCTACTTATTTCTGTTTTCCTTGCGTAATAATTTTAATGTTCCATTGTTCCCTCCCTGATGTTTACCGACGACGGATGGACGTACGAAACCAAACGCGTATACTGCCCTGTCTGACCTGTGTACTGGCATAAGAGAAAACTCCACATAAAAAAGAATCTTTCATACATTTATACAAATAAGTACCAATAATAATAATGAATACGTAGGAGACGAGCAATTTTTCTTAAACGTGTTAGCTCTAGCACTTTTTATACTCTGTATCTTCCTTCATCACCCATCGTATCCCATTTTAATACATATATAGAGAGATAGATTTTAATGATTTTATGGGATCAACCTATAAACAGACGAGCGGGTAGAAAACAACAGAGAAAAACAACGTGAAAAAAGAAGGCTTGAAAATTACAGGCAGTTCTTAGACAAATAATAATAAAATAAAAAATCCTGTCTGTCAGCTTCAGTTTGCTTAAGGAGATGTTTAATATTACTTAAGAACGAAGCCAAGAAGAAGAAAAAATCGTTAATACATTTTTATGAATATCATCATCATGTCGACTGATTTGCTGGTTTGCTGCTGTCTTTAAAGTTCACACTAAAAACTACACTTGCCCAATATAACAAAAGCTTGAACAACGCAGCGCAACACTTTCATTATTTTTTTCTTGTTGCATTACATTATACCACTTTGTACGTACTTGAATGATTCATGCCTAGTTTGTATGCAAGTGACTGATGGTAAGGATGATACATAATCATAATGAAAATGATGAGATGATCGGTTCCCTGAAAGAGGTAAAAAGGTATGAGCAAAAAGTCATTTTCTCTTATCCTTCCTCTTCATTATTCAGTCTGGACGAAATCCTTTTTCCTTTTAGGAAAACCGTCTTAATAATAATTTTAATGTGACCACTAAATACGCCTTTTTCATACCACATATTCCAGCAAATTACGTTTGATTACTATGACCGGAATATAGAAAATAAATTCAAGTTGTTTAATCTGAATAAATAGAATAAAAAAACATACAGCCTACCATCAGCCTACGCACAATAAGAAGAAACCCAACTTGTATTTCACTCTGCAATCTTGAGTCAAATTAACATTTCTTATCAATATTTCTACAGCCTGTATTCATACATCATTCATGACAGGGATAATATCAGCAAATAACAAATTTACAAAAAATATAAATAAATATTGCATAAAACTTTATCAAAACATATGACGGTAGGATCATAAGAAAACAATAACAATCTGTTTCGCTGTTTCTTTCCACTTTCAATAAACTTGTGTAGTTACTTTTTTTGCCATCTCCAAAAACCGTGATGTGTTACTAGCCGCCAGTGCTACTTGCCGACAGATGAAAGGAAAAAGGTATACATGCAAAAAGGGTTTCCAAATCCCATTTTAGTCCACTAAACGCATGTCAATTTCTTGTGTG
>JAAXOA010002496.1:0-13094 GCA_036561885.1 Salina celebensis | reverse complement strand
GTAATAAAGAAGAATTACGACAATATGATAAAAGACGTGTAGTTTCGTTAATAGCTTGTTCGGAGGCTACTTTCTTTTGTATTCTTTGTTTTGTTTTGAAAGTTCTTGCTAAATCGTCTTGGACTATTGTGCTAAACAAGTGCGAAAATGAATTGTCGTAGTGGGTAAAGCCAAAGAAAAAAAAACCATGTATAATTAATGATGCTTGACTGGCAATGAGTTTCTTTTAGCAACAACCAAAAATATGAATTGTCAAAGGAATATGAAAAGGGTGCCAGGGTTTGGTTTTAAATGGGGTTTTTCAAATAACGTAACCAGATAAAATATGAGCCTACTCTACATTTAAAGTAAAATTGATTATGAAAACCTAAGGATTTTTAATGCCATATCCATCTTGTTATGAATCTTAAAGCTACATATTTTTTTCTAATGATACTCATGCAATTCAAAAATATTTTTAAACTGTTTTGTGTGCGCTACTAGTTATTTCCTAATTAGTACAAGGAACAATGAAAATGTCTGTTTATAGTGTAAATGAAAAGAACAAAAACAACCAAGTCAACGATGCGTTTAAAAAAATTATCAATGTTTTAAAGAATCCTTTGACTGATGATGCAATAATTTTTTTTCTCAGGGTTTCTCACTATTTGGTTGGTCATTTCTACCAAAATCTTGAGCCCCACTGCTTATTGACAGCTATTGAATAGTGAATAGCTCGTTGCACAATAGTTCTTACACTTAGTCATAACAAATAGCCAGTAAATCTTTTGTAAAAACATGCAATCTTGCTTATGGCACCAATCAGTCCAAACACTTGATATTTGTAAGGCTTTAAGTGCCCCAGGACGACGATAGTGTTAAGGGGGAATGGGAATGACAAACATCTTCTAATCTTTAATTGTCACTTACAATCATCCCTATCAAAAAGCAATTATTCGCAGGAGCCCCTAATCGCCAATATTTTAGGCCGTACCAACCATGGAGTCATAACAACACTAGCTCATCTTCAAAACTTCTAGTGTAATTGTTATTTTCCAAAATCTAATCAAGTGTCAATCCTCTAAATTACTCACAACTTAAAAAATACATCCGTTGGTACGTCGTCATGAATACAAATGAGTGCTCAGTGTGCAATATCCATCTTCCCTTCATTTTCAGTTTCTACAAATTAAAATCCTCAATTATTCGGGCATTCAACAACGTGGTACTATTGTCATCCTTTTTATTTGCATAATACAAAATAATAAAATTAAGTTGATGGGCAATCAAAGAATGAGACGGAGTCCTTTAACGATAATACCGCTACCTTGACTGCGGTGATTAAGCGTAATAGAAAAAAAATCATTCTGTCTCTACAGGTGTATTATGTTTAATTGATTGTGCTTAAAAGTCGCAGCAGTCTATAAGACTACCTGCCTACTTGGACTTACCTGTGCTACCTTCTCATGTCTGTTGTTTCACTTGAAATTCATACATTTTACAAATTTCATGACACAAAAGAGGACATTGTTTCGGGAAGGACATTTTGAAAGAAAAATACATCTATGCTTGAATAGGTTTGACTTGTAAAGAGAATTATGACGTGGGTGTAAAATAAATATAAACGAGCCTGTAATTGTCAATATTTGGTTTGTCATGACGGAGCTATTCATTTTCAAAGATTATCAAGGAATCCTCATCATTATCGTTGTAATTTTCATTATTGGCGACTCTCTGCGTTACTGTTTTTTATGTGTATTCTCACGTAAACAGCGACGCCAAGTTGTTAAATAATTTTCACGATTAGGGCACGTTTCAGTGGTCATTAGAATGAGGAATGAACAGAATGCGTAAAAAGAGCGTGGAGTTTTGACATGTTTTATGGGAAAATTTTGCGTGGTGGTCCATTGCCACCTACAAAATGTATAAAAACCTCCACCGGAGAAGATAGTACCAATTAGGCTATTACGGAAATAACCCATCTCGCCAACGTTGCTTCATATTTTTTTTTACACTTTCACATGTCGTAGGACAGTGACGAAAAAACGTGTGTTTGCCGATTTCTATATATTTTTTTAAACATTCATTTTTGGAAGCAGTCATCTTGAAAATTACACTTTCAAAAATCGATAAAAAACCCCAAGACGCTAATTTAGTTAGTAAACTGCAAGCGTATCCCTGCCGCAGTGCTCAAAGGGCATACAATTCTGAGCCGATACGAGGGACCAATACATTTTGTCTAATAATTTTTTTAACTCATCCTTTTAAAATAAGTCTTTTATTTGCATTTCATATTTTCCTTTTGGATTTTCCAATGAATGCTATTCATCATTTAGAGTCTTTTTATTTCGCCTAGTGGCTCGTTTCTTATTACAAAACTTTAGATCATGCAATGAGTAAACAGTCAGTGTATTGGTTTGTTGCAATCCTGCTTCTGATGAAAAGCTTCGTCACCACCAAGTCACGATTGACCATGGCCCTCAGGCTGGTTGTATTGGTGCTTCAGGCTATCTTGTCTGTTTACCGAATATCTGATGAGGCTACCTAGAATCAATACAAAATACAATTGCCTCATATTAAGCTTGACCGTCCACTACAATCACTCATCCCTCCGCCACATTCCTTCTTGTCTACTGTAGGGGAATCACGATAATAATTGACACGTATTTTTGTGTTTGTTTCCTTATCAAACTTAACGCTCAGCGTTAGTTTTTTAAAGACCTTAGTCGGGACGCTCATGTCCTACTGGAATATATAAGTGGCTATTAAGTTTAGCCTCCCTCAGACAACAAATTCTTTCCTGTTTAGTGCCGCGTAACAACAACCTCGTTCTTTACGATTTTTTAACGTGCCGCATTGTTGGCAGTAGAGCAGCCTATAGGAGTGGTCACAAAGGGCATGAATATTTGATGATCCGTTAATTTTTGAAATAGTCACTTATTCCTTCTGCTCCAACTAAATAGTTTCTTCTTTAGCTTACGACTAGCCTGACTACCGTTTTAAGAACCCTGTCGCTGTTCCCTCTTCACCTACTAACCAGTGGAACGGAACGTGCACGCCACCGAGGGCGACAGATAACATAATACATATAACCACAACAAAGACACACTATAAATGCAGTATGCATTGCATTCAGTAATAGTAATTGCATTTTACTGGCCAAGAAAATAATGTAATTTATGATACACTTTAAGTATCCGAGAATAACTACTCGTCATACTTGTTGCAGGGAAGTTAAGACGAGGCAAGAGATAATTTAAAATCGGTTTAATGATTCAATGTGTTGAATGACCCACCTTGTAAATATCCTACATTTGATGTACCCGGTCCCAGCCCAGAAGGGAAGGACGCGATTCCCCTTCCGACCATAAACTGATTGTGGCGATTACTCAGTTGCTAAAACGACGAGGAAGAGGAGGCACCTCAAAAAAGTAATTGAATGACAGTAAAAAAACGAAAGAGTTTAAAATGAAGGAGGATGAGCAAGGTACTAAATTGAGCAAGCGATAAAAATAGAATTTCATGGGATGATTATGGGATCATGAATCATGAGAATTTGGTGAGGAGTATGCGGACCATGTAATCGTCTAAATAGCTATATCAATCCTCATCATCCGCCGTGTTGTCATGCATTCCTTTTTTTTGCCAACTTAATATTCTATTTTCGCTACTACTTCGAAAGGAAGGAAGATAATAAATACCAGGGGTGGTAGCATTTTTTCTCTTGTGGTCGCGAAATTGCCAAAGCTTATTTTTTTCTGCTGGTTGATCATTATAGACTACTCTCACTCCGGGTTACTACAAAAACTTCCTCGACCATCACGACGAACATGGATAATCACTTTTCGTATTTGTCGTCCTTGGTGTTTTGGAAATTTGTACATGATTATATATTTTTTCCATTACTACATGGTACTGGAACGGTTGGCTTAAAACGGGACACAATCACACAATTACTGGTTGTGTTTTACTTGCGTTGATGCTCATATTTGGAGAGTTAAGCTGGAATGCATTGGCAAGAGCAACCGCAGACTTGTTCTCTGGTTGATCACTGTGATTTGGCTTTTCCTTGAACGTGTTTAATCGTCATTTTGTGTGATCTTGGTGATGATTGCATACTTAATTACAATATAAATATCTCTAAGAAGACAGTTTCTTTGATGGATAAATTAAGGAACAGTGATATATTAATAATGAAGATGATATGCCATAACAAAACTATTGTTTTGTCCGAAACGACGCGTGTCTATTATGTCATTTCATATGAACTGGCGAGTAACTTATAGAAGAAGTTGGGAACAGAATCTTCTTCTTTTTGCCTGGTTGGTCAACTAACAAAAAACTACACGACAAAAGAAATAATAGTACTTGGGATGACGCCGGCAAAGATGTTGAAAAAATAAGATGAGGAGTGCTCCAAGGTCATATTATGCATGTATTTATTTTATTAGCAGGTGGCTCGTTGCTAACAATTTTTTTGCGTTGCAAAAATTACCAGTTGCTCAAAAGAGGAAAAACATTGTTCGCAGATATGCACTAACGATTACTTCAGTGTGATTACATACATAAAAAAAATTGTTGATGGCGCATCTTCCTTTTCAGCTGGATTTTTAAAAAATCGAAAAGCACAAAAAAAGAAACCAATCATGATGTAATGATGAAAAAACAGATGAATTTGCTATGTTGATATGTAGTGAAGCGTAAGCATTGTTCACAATTTTTGATGATGAGTCACTGGAACAAATGAAATGTTTTGGGATTGGACAAATTGAGTGTCAATTTTTTTAAAACAAAAATGTTATACAAAATGTAATAGCTATAATAAATCAGGTTTGAAATGAGAATACTTTCATAATATTTCCATTGGTCAGAGTCATCGTGACTAATTTTTATGCAGAATGCTGCAGAATAAAAGGAGAATATTTGATGCTTAAGGAATAAGTAGCATTTGGTAGTGTCGTAGTTAATTGATGAACGACCATGGAATATGAGGAAGACGCGGATAGCTCACCTTTGTACCATGTTGTATCGTGTTACATGGAAAAAATTAAGTTGTCGTTGACTCTGGAGAATGGTAGGAATGCGCATAAAATTCGTTTCTCACTTAAATATCGCATAAACTCTGAATCGGCAGGAGCCCTTTGTGGACCACACTACAAGTTTTCTTGCTAATACCAAACCCAACTTTACTTGTTGGACACAGATGTAATGCGCATCCGCTTAATGACATAATGCATGCAAGCGAATCAAATGACAAGATTAGCAAAATGCCTTCAGTGTGTCTTTAAATTGGCTTAGCAAGTCATTAAACTACGAAATAGAAGATTCCGGTTGCGGTTGTTCATGTATTTTTGTTTATCCCTTACAGATTCATTTTGCGGTAGCGAGAGGCAAAGAGACAAGCGCAGACAGTGACCAGTGACTAGCGAGAAATGGGATGGGATGCGAACACTTGAGGAAAACGCACTTTTGTTAGACGATAATTGAGTCTAAGGATAGGACGAGATTACCCAAGGAGATTCGTGAGGCGCGGTGGTTGCGTGGCTCGTCCTTTAGAACGATGACTATTTCACTAAACGGTTCCGCGGGAGGAACAACGATGTTCCGGTTCGTGGCACGACCGTGTCGTCGTGTCCTCTTGTTGCTACTATGGCTCTGTATGGCATATGGAGTATTTCATTGGGCAGTTAGAGATTACACTAAAGATGGGGACCAAGTTACACCAGGAGGAAATTATGCAGCGCTACAGGGTCGATTGGCAGTTGCCCCACTGACAGTTGCATCCCTATATGGAAATAGTTTGGATATTTTAGATAATAATAGTATAGTAGGTGTAGGACAAGCTGTGTTGCAGCAACAAGACATTTCAGGGAGTATTAACTCATCGTCTGTGGAAATGCTTGGAGCTTCCAGTCTGCCCCCTAAAAGCAACAGCCCAGGAGGGAATTTAGCACTGACTGTAGGGGCATCATCAACTGTCACTCCTGAGATATCCTTGGGTGGATGATGAGCCTCTAGTAGATAAAGAGACAAAGACTGTGGAACAACTTATCATAGATGCTGCAGCTACAATAAGAAACATTCCACTTCCACCATATATTCTTGGCGGACAAAAGGATGGACCGAAAAACTATAAAAATGCAAGCTGCGCCAGGTTTCCAACCATTTACGATATTGAGTTTAGCAATACGTATTGGCAGGTATGGATTTAATTTTGGCTCCGAGATTTACATATGAGCATGCACGTGTATGTTTATGAACCAGTATTTTATGTTTTCTGCATTTAACTTTTCAGACACTTAAAACTTCCAACGGAACCATTCATTTCTATGGGGCGTACTATGACATCCGCGTGAAAAATAGGCTTGGACCTGCTATTCGCATTTTAGGAATGATGGACAGAATTGAGCCTAACGTTTCAACATACTGTCAAATTTGGTTTGAAAAGGAGAAAGAACCACAATTCGCTAAGGTATCCCTATTGGATATTTTTTGTTGCTTCTTATAGTAGATGATTTCATGATTGGTATTGATATAAATAAATATTTTGTTTACCAGGTTCTGGAGTATAAATACATATGGTTCAGTAAATGGGGTAACTACAGACAAGGAGTGTTTCAACCCTATCTCCTCGCTTGTCAAATCCCCAAAAGTCATCATGGAAAAGTGCCAATGTCAGTCAGCGTTGTTGAAAAACCATGCTATGCAGCAAATAACAATCTCAAAGTACAGTTCAGCAAGCCTCCCAAGAAGAAAGGTTTCGCTGTTTGTGTCAAAGGACTCGATTTCCTGCATGAAGATCTCTCCGTCCGTCTTGTCGAATGGATTGAGCTCTTGGGAATTTTAGGTGCAGACAAAATCTTCTTCTACGAACTCGCCGTTCACCCAAACATCACCAAAGTGCTTCGTCACTACACTACAACTGGACAAGTTGATGTTACACCGTTAACTCTTCCCGGAGGTCAGCCCAACGATCCCCGAATCCGCCACGTTTTCCTAGGAAAGAAAGTGAACCACAAGAGACAAAATGAAGTTATCCCTTATAATGATTGTCTATATAGGAACCTCTATAACTACGAATATATCGCACTCTTGGACATTGATGAAGTCATAATGCCCATGAAAGTTGCAACATGGAAAGAACTGATGGTTCTTGTTGATAAAAAGTCTCGCCAGTCCAAAAATGATTCTCGTGCATCTTACAACTTTCGTAATATTTATTTCCTGGATGACATGATGCACGGTCACAATTGGTTCCCAGGAATCCCTAAATACATGCATATGCTCCAGCACGTGTACAGATCCCGGAATTATACAAAGCCTGGCCAATATGTCAAATGTTTCCATAATCCAGAGCGTGTAATTACACTTCATAATCATTTTCCCTTAGCATGTCTAAATGGGAGCTGTACTTCGTATCCAGTCGGAACCGATCTGGCGCAACTCCAACACTACCGTGCAGATTGTGTACGGGCTTTGAAAAATTGTGACAAAGAGTACAGACAAAATTCCCTCCTAGATACGACAATATGGCGGTATAAAGACGCTCTCATTGAAAGAGCAAGTAGGGTACTAAGATCCCTTGGGTTTATACCTTCATCAACTCCAACCAGCACCCTTATGTCTGCTCAAGTGGCAGAGTATGGGTCCTCAAGTTATAATACGAATATGGCCACCAGGAAAAGATGACCTTTGAATAAGTTTTTCTACTAGGTGTAGTTTTTTTCCATTGTAGTTTTCTTTTTTCATGCCTGATTTTAATATGTATTTATTTAACTGTCTATTTCAATTGTTTTTTGTTTGTTTTATGGCGTAGTTTAGCATGCTGCGCTCTTCCATTTGCCATTTTTTTTTGTTAAGCTTCATAGATAGTCATTAAGAAAAGAAGACTTGTCCCTGTCGAAACTGTGACTGTGTAACTGGAAATGGATAGAATAGCAACTTTGCAAAAACAGGGATTTAACAATGAGTCGGACAATTTTGTTAGTCCAATAATATTAGCTAACAAGGTCGTATTGTAGTTTTTACTTCCATCGTGGGCGAAAAGATAACACGTTGGAAACTTCCTACTTAATATTTTTGTACTTTTATCGCCAAAAATAGTGAAGGAGTTGCTTTAAGTATGTTTACTATACGAATCAATGCAATGCAAAAAGATTGACAGAGTTCTTTAAGGTAAATCTAGAACTCATCTTTGTCCTTAACATTTTCTCAACTACTTACCCGGTAATGATATTTTGTACGAAAGATGTTTTACTGTGATACAATCCGACGGAAAATTTGACACGTTTCTCTCCACTTTAAACGATTATAGTTGTGCTCTAGTGGGCAAAGTGTCTATGTAAATATTATGTATCTCTTTGTAAATGCAGAAAAAGTCTTGATTCTTGCTTTAAGTATGTTTACTATACGAATCAATGCAATGCAAAAAGATTGACAGAGTTCTTTAAGGTAAATCTAGAACTCATCTTTGTCCTCAACGTTTTCTCAACTACTTACCCGGTAATGATATTTGTACGAAAGATGTTTTACTGTGATACAATCCGACGGAAAATTTGACACGTTTCTCTCCACTTTTAAACTATTATAGTTGTGCTCTAGTGGGCAAAGTGTCTATGTAAATATTATGTATCTCTTTGTAAATGCAGAAAATAGTCTTGATTCTTTATGACCACTGACAAAAGACAATATTCAGTCTTGCTAATGGACTCGATAAATTTAAAACAATGTGTGATATTTAGTCATTTTTTTAGGTTTGTGTAAACTTTAGTTAGTTACTTTTGTATAGCCTTATTGTTAACGATATGGCGTTCATTTCCTACCGCACTGAGTTTATTGTAGTTTTTTGCTGGAAAGAATAGCAAAAAAAAGTATATTAAGTAATGAGATAAGTTATTCATTTACAAGCAAAAAAAATTGATGTGACTTTAATTATTTCCATTTGCTGGTGGAATACTGATGAAAACAATATTGCCGTTTGAAATCATTAATAAAAAAAGTAAAAAATCTAATATACAAAATAAAAACCAGGATTGAAATTCTTCATGATCGTTTGAATTTTACAATGTTGTGGGGACTTGCACAAAGCGTCTATGATCCACTTGCATTTTACGATACGCTGAAGAGCAGCTTATGAATCATAATGCATACAAGTTGCCTTCCATTTCAGTTGTCCTACCTGTGCAATGTATCATAGTGTTGTGTACAGGTGTACAAAGCATCAACCCATTCCCACCGTTCAGCTTAGAAAATGCTATTTGGACAGCAAACCTGACTACGCTATCGCTGTCAAGTAGCTTTTTCGGACAACAATAGCTTTTAGCGTTACATCATGGTAGAACTGACACATAGCTTACAACAGAGCAATCTCAAACCCAACAATGTTAGCTTCAACTGACTACAAAAAGGAATTCTTTCTTGGGATGCGAATGGGCTTGTCCAGTACATGAATAGAGCTGACACCCTTTTTTATTGTTACTTTTCAGTTTTAAAATCTGGTTTGAAAAGGTTGCACTAATTTCTTCAGTATATATTTTGCAGAACGTTATGCCAAGTTAATGTGCTTAAAGAATGTCTGTTCTAAGTGACGACAACGAGTGGGAACAAAATCCAGAATTTAAAGCAACTGGAAGTGCTTTCTCTGATTACACAGAATTCTACGTGGTTGTCTCCATTGTTACTGTGCTTGCTTTTGCAATTATCGGTCTCAATTTCGTATTTTGTTGCTGTTCTCCATATAAGAGATACTGGACTGATCCAAACACTGGGAACAGGTAAACTATCCATATAAAAAGATATAATATAGCATCTTCAGAGCTAACTTAGTTGCTCATTGATTTCACAGGATAGTATTTCCGGTTTGGATACACTCTCCGCGTAATCATACCACCGCTTACTTTGCAACCCGAGTTGTCGCAAATTTTAATTGTTGATACGACCAAGTAACTCTAAAGAGCTCCACTCGCACAATGTTTCCCTTGTGGCCACCGTCAGTTATTCTCGCTGTCTTGATGATGTTGACTATCATGGTAATTTTGATTTACGGAGATAAGATCTGTGCTCGTGTGCGTACTCATACTGACCGTTTAACGGATCGTGTACGTACCGAGCCAATGATGAGGATGGGTAGTTCAGGAAGCGGATCTAGACATCCACTTGCTCAACGATCCCAACAGCCGCAGCAGCATCATCAACAAGCATACCACCTGGAGGAAGAACCCCAAAGGTATTCTCCTCCTCCACAACCGCATCAGTTTCAACATAGATATGATGTCCCTCCCTCCATGGAATTGCAGAAACAATCTACTACCTATGGACACCGTGAAATTGAAGTTTAATTTGTTCTAAACATAATTTTTTATAGCTCAGTCGTTCCTAAAAACATTGCCTTTAGTTAACTTTACCGATGATGCGTAGCTTTAAAAGAAATCTAGAATCTCTTAACGCACAATTCCAGTTTTTCTCCGTCCATGACAGATAATGGGAACAAACTATTGAAATTGAAGTATCTCTCTAACTTATTAGAATAAGATATTTAAGTATGAAAATGCCAAATTTGAATGTTTTTATAACAAATTTATATGCTGTATGGAAATGTTTCAACCCGGTAAAATAAATGTGTTCTTTTTTAAACATTTCTCATTTTTTTATTTCGTTTCTTTCACATTTTTACATTTTTTTTCTTTCAACATGAGGTTTTCATAATTTGTTTTTTAAAACTTAAATACATACAATTAAATAAGTGTAAACTGCATGTGTATTATGTCTGTGCATGAGTTTTAACGTTCACATGATATTCATCTACGGGTTACGCCAGACGCCAGTGCAACCTTTAGTAAAAACAGCAATCAGAAATATTGGAATGCTTTCATTTTGCTCCTCTCTTTTGTCCTCAGTATAACACTATTTTTCCACCGTTCCCCCTTATAACAAATAAGTATCGATGATAACACAATCCGTTCCACTAATTTTAAGGCTCTAAAACTTTAGAAAGTAACACGAGGATAATAAATAAATTAACAACAGCACAACTTATACACGTAATATGTAAGTACAAATTTCACAAGTTCCAAATCTGACGCATTTAAAGACAAAACTGAGGTAGATGCCAGAGTGGCAAACTTATGGGATGATCCACAAAGAACGTCACATGGAGGGAAGCTTGGGTTATTTGTGAACGGCCCGAAAAATGATTGTATGAGAGTACGTCTTCATCAGGTGACTGGACGGACATGGTCAGACGAGAGGATCGAGACCCACAGCCGACAGTCGTGCCCCGACGTCTGGCAGAGACGACCCAACGACAGCGGCCGGGTCGACCCCGACAGGCGACGAGCCAGCGACCGGAGGCCAGCGTAGCCAAGAGCCTCGCCCAACTTGTAGCCGTCAAAAGATCAATCAGATCATGCTCGAATAATTGTTATGTTTGATTGGCGTGTTACACTCGGATCTTCTTGATAATCGGATCTTCTTCTTCAAGATTCTTGAGGAAATTTTATTAGTAATACTCGTAACAAGAGTGTTCATTATCAGTACATGCAATATTTCTCACAATTTTTGAATTAATTTCACTGTCAATCTTGCTTTAGATTTTACAGCTTTAAAGACAAGTTAAACTACATGTTAGAAAAGGCTTGGCATGGCAAGTGGGCAGAAATTATATTAAAACTGCACAATACTGCAGTGAGGAGTTCAGAGGTGGCGGCCCTTGAAGTCGGGTTTTTCATTCGGTCTTAGGCAGTCAACGGTTTCCAAGTACTTAGGAGAGTATCGGAATTGCGAAAAACGGAAAGTCAACCCAGGATGAAAATGCCAATGATTAATATATCCCCAATGCAATTCGTTGATTTGAATCTGCTGTTTTTATTGAATATTGTGGTACATGACTCATGAGAAGCACACAAAGAACAATATTTTTTTTACAATATAATACTCATATTTACATACATGATATTAACAACAGGATCGGGAATTCAATATTGTCCTCTAATTCCTTAATGAGAAAGACGGCAAAAGTAGCAGGGGTAGCAGTTTTTTCCAGGTCCAATTCAACTATTACAACTAGCTTCATACATACACTCTATTTCAACTAAACTCTTGCTTTCGAAACTTTAACAGCCAATATTGCCGGAATGGTTAACTGAATAATGAGTTAAATTAATAGTAAAATGTTAGGATTAATAGTAATTAGGTCTTAAACTCAGACATATCAAACTCTCTACTGTGGAAGAAATATTTTGACATCTAAACACTTGTTTTTGCAGACAAGCAGACGGTTTACCACTCTTTGGAACCCAGATCAGAACATGAGGTTTTTGGATAACAGCAAAATTATGAAAAACTAGTCACTATTTTTCGCTAGTATTAAATATTTTACTCCATCATCATTGGCTAAATCTTGAGAAAGCACCAACACGACATATTATACATCATATATCAGTATCGAATATAGGTACGCTTCATTTTTATCTTTAGTCAAATACATCAAGACAAGTATTTGCAATAGCTTCATATATAACTTTTAGCACCAATAACATTAATAAATTTTGGTTTTCAATAGTACCGCTACGCGTTACGATAATGATTTCCAATCAGAAGTATTCACTTGTTTCTTTTTCCATCACAGTTAAGTTAAATACATACATGATCACAATTAAAACGTTTTGAAAAATGAAGAAAAATTCTGATAGTATGAAATAATATGTCTGTTGTTGGATTTCGGAAGGAAATTAAATGGTCTGCTCCTACCTACGACTACAATGCTTATAAATTATTTACGTATCCAGAGCGGTGGCTACAAGGAATAGTTTTGAACAATATAACGGTTGATTATCCTCAGTACATTTAATATATAGTATTATATACTTTACGTTTTACGCACAAATATGCTGCATTTAACTAGTGTTTTAAAGTTTTAAAATATAAACATTTTGCGTGCGTTTAGCAACATTGTGTACGTTTCAAACAATTATGCACATCATTTTACTTACACTGTAATTTTTGTATTATAAAATGCTTTTGAACGATGTGCAGTATACCTCAATTAATTATATAATTTACATAGACACTATATCTACTCACTTCAAGGTGGTGGTTTGGGTGTTGTGGCTCTGAAA
>JAAXOA010002495.1:0-13101 GCA_036561885.1 Salina celebensis | reverse complement strand
AAGTTAACTATTTTACATCCCTTTTGTATTGGATGTTCTACCACGAGTTTCTCCAGCTCTTGCTGTGACATTCCGATAAGAACATAAACAAGGAGGCTACCTGAGCCGTGTTTATTTTCTTACTAGTAGTATTATCAACAAAAAAAGAGCTATAGTTAGGAAAAGCTGAGGAGAAATGTCTGGAGGAGAGATTTGACTTCCTTACCATCTCTTTCCTTTATTTTCGTTTCCACAATACCAAAGTTTCCTTCAATATCGGCTCGGATGAGGGTGGGCTTATAAATGTCTGCGAAAGATAGAGAGAGAAAGTAAAAGTGTCGTCTTTTTTTCGTTTCTCTTGGCATTTCGTGATGACATACCCTCCACGAAAGTCTTTACTCCACATAATAATAATATATAATATCCTCTTGGCCTCTCCTTTCAAGCCAGAAAAACATACGATCAGTCCTAAACAAGTCGCCAGTTTCACTAATATTATGATATAACGTGTCAAGCAGGAAAACTCCTACAATAGTGAACCTACCCACAGAAGGAAGATTACAAGAACTCTTTTATTCATCCGCAGCAATACCAAAGTCTTCTCACACATTGTTGGTTTCCTCAGTTGGAGAAGTTTTTTTTTGTTTCGCAGTTTATTTGACTCACAGCCAGATTAAGTGACATCGACTTTTTTCTCCTCATATGATTACTTTTCTACCACTACTACTTTCACTTTTTCCTCGTGTTGGCCCTGTATGTGTATTCATAATAATAGAATTGCTTCGATCCTAAACTCAAATAATCGTACTTTTCGGCTCTTATTTTATTTGGTCCACACACCGTGTTTTTTATACGCCAACACCACGGAAAAGCGAAAAAGGTGTACTTTAGAAAGGCTTAAATAGGAGATTAGAGGGAAAACAAGTGAAACACCAACCGCAGTCGCTTTAGTGTGGTGGTTAAGCAGTAGTTGTATAGCGCTGAACACACGTTTTCCATACTAGAAGGGTACGCTTTGAGAAGACAGGTGAAGCAGGAAACATGCAGATTATATGTTTATATCTGTAAAAAATGGCAGAACTGAGCTGCTTGAGAACTACAATGGCATTCGTTTTTTGCCTATAGATTAAGCAAACTAGATGAAATATGTAGGGTGTGTGCTGGGAGTATGGTAGAAAGTAAAAAAGAGAGACGACGAGCACATGACGTGCGACTCAGGAAATTACTTTTTAATCCCGTCATCTTTTAGCAAAACTGTGACTCAAATCTTTTCTTCTCTTGATGTGTAGTGTTCTCGGCCGAGAACACACGTCCTCGGTACGTCTTTTTAATCATTGCGAGATATCAACTAGTCTTGAGTTTCATTTTCACTCCTGCCAACATTTCCTGTACTAACTCTATCCTGTGTAGTTTACCTAAAAGCGTAAACACGTTATAAACAAGCAATGAAAACTGTCTCTAGAACAATGAGCCGGTGAAAGTTGATGAAACTTCGGCATAAGCTAGTATAAATGTTATGTATAACATAAAAGTATGCACTGGGATGGATTTTATCCTGTATGGACATACAAAGAGAATTAAAGTGGTATTAGCACGAGCACTTCTAAAGTTGTAAAAAGATTCATCAGTACGAAAACGTTGATGAACAGATATAAACAGGGATATTGTGAAAACTACGGAGCACTTTATCGATGTCCGTAGTGATCGTGTAGCTTATAGGCTCATAAAGTCGTCCTCACACAAATTAACATTTACATTTTATTAATTCAAATTTTGCCACGTGTACTTATGCAAAAGTGTGATTTTAAATGAAATCTTCAACAAAAGCAGCATGGAAAATATTGACTAAAGTTGCTTGTTTTAAAAAGTAAATATTTTATCTTGTTGTGCAAGAGAACCACATATATTCCGTCAATCAGAGCGTGCACTCAATTCGCCAAATTGATTTCTTTCTTTCTCCACATGCAACTCTCTCGAGACCCAGGTTAAATAGGAGAGTTTCGTCTCAGGCCCAGAAACTTGGATTGTTTTGCCTGAGCTGTTGTATGATTCACGAAAAAAATATGATGATAAGTACACATGCACACAGATTAGGTAACATAGGGAGTACATAGATGGAAAGTTATTACAACACACAATTCCTGTCTTAACTTTGCCAATAACAAGAACGTCTTGTTTACCAGGACGAAAGGCTTTTCGCCCGTCTTACACAAATACTTTCTCTTATTGAAGAATGTTAGTTTTTTGTTCTTAAAACAGTACGTTTTCTTTCGAATTGGAAACAATACCGCTTTTCTGCCTGACTGCTGTTGCTTCTGCTTTATATTTACAATTTACTAGAGGCAAATACATGGAACGAGAAAAGTTCTGTGTTGATACCCCTCTTCTTGTGCCTACTCAATAATTCAATATGTTGCACTAGAAAGAGAAAAGCGATAGACTATATAAAAATAGTACACACTCTCGCAATCAGATATGTACACACATTACAAGTGGGGAAAATAGAATGCCTCAAGATGGAAGACAGAGAAAGCAAGAAAGGAGATGGCTGACGATAAAACAAAGACTGAGTTTGAGATCAATAGGAAGAGAAATGTGCTGAGACTTGGGACTCCTTTTTTCCCTTTTTTCATCGTCGGCTTTTGTGAGCCTCATCTTAAAACACGAGAAAATAAAAGACCTCGCTAGTCCTTTTTGTTTTTTTTTCTCTTAGCTCACTTACAAGAGAATTTCCTTTGCTTGCTTTCACATGTAGTTTTTCCTTCGTTATCTAGGGTTTTTTGCTTTTCGTTGTAGTCACGGGCTGACATAGGTATATAGTAATATGCTNGTTTTTCCTTCGTTATCTAGGGTTTTTTGCTTTTCGTTGTAGTCACGGGCTGACATAGGTATATAGTAATATGCTGGCGGTAGTGTCCGTACAGAAATGTTCATCGCCCTTTTCTCTTAGCAGTCTGTCTGCAAGCTTTCTCTTTTAAGTCTGTTCCCTATTGCAGCTAGGTCTAGGAGTAGTACAAATTATTAGATCTGTTTCGTCTCTGCAGGATTCTTCAATGTTACAATGGGATCAACCATAATATAGGCTGTATCAAGGAAAGGCTGTGCAGTCAGTGTGAATGTTAAAAGAAAATTGGAAAGAAAAGTCACTTGAAAGAAATATAAGCAAATCTTCATGAAGTTTGCTGATACAGCAGTCTGCTTTCGGCGTGAAGCTCAATTTGGATGTCTTTAAAGTTCCAATTTGTAACTTTTGACTCTCAGAGCTGAGAGTCTTAATTTACTCAGTTTCTTGTTTTCATGTTCAAGTGGATCAATCATTTTGTTGTTTGCCTTCCCTAACCAAAGACACATCTTTGATTTCATACTCATTCATTTTTAATGGATGTTTTCTAGTAAAAACAGCAACCATACTGTGTAGATCTATTAAATAAAACCTCTTTGGCTATTTCGTATAAACTTTGTTGTCTTGTGTAATCAATTTTAAGAAGAACTGTCTGCTTTACACAACCGGTCAATGAATACTTGCTTAAACATTTGCCAACGATGATTTTAATTAGCTCAGTAGCGCTAATAAACAACTGTTGACAAGTCATTAAGCCTGTCCCTAGCCTGTAGCTAGTTCCTACATTGAGCTTTTTCGTAATATTCCGTATTTTCTATCGATAGTGTTCTCCAACTTATTATCTTTCAATTAAAATGTTATCAGAAAAGTTTTATGGCAAAATAATAATTTCTGTAATGGAATTCCCGCATACTCCATAGTGCATCCTACACAACCGGTCAATGAATACTTGCTTAAACATTTGCCAACGATGATTTTAATTAGCTCAGTAGCGCTAATAAACAACTGTTGACAAGTCATTAAGCCTGATCCTAGCCTGTAGCTAGTTCCTACTTCCTACATCGAACTTTTTCGTAATATTCCGTATTTTATATCGATAGTGTTCTCCAACTTATTATCTTTCAATTAAAATGTTATCAGAAAAGTTTTATGGCAAAATAATATATTTCTGTAATGGAATTCCCGCATACTCCATAGTGCATCCTTTCATTAATTCTATAACCGAGCCCGTCTTGGAAATCCATTATGCCAAAAACACTAAAGCTTATCTCCCTTATGGTAACAGTATAAGTAAACATGCCTAGTCGTGAACAGGGTATGAATCCACTGGGAACATGGTAGTTCGTAGGAGAAAAAACGGGTTTAGGAGTAAGCAAATAATAGGGTCACAAATACAAATGACAATGTTTACGAGACAATAAAATTTGACTAATGAAATTGAATATTTTATTATGTGTTTCAGATAGAGAAAGCGATTTCCAGTGTACGTCCAACCAAACCAACACTTCGAGTCTCTTGCTGACGGAATCTTGTAATCTGATATTATTTACGAGATTCTACAGACATTTTTGAGCTTAACCGTGAGGAAGATTCAATACATTTGAGTGCGTCCTTACGAAAAAAGGAGAACCAGAATACCAGGGTATTTCACGGCAACTTTCTCTCCACCGCTGTCGAAGCAAAACTGTTCAGCTGGAAGAAAAAGGATAGAATTTACAATAGATCAGTGAAATAAGTGCTGTGTGAGATGTACATGTGTATGTATTCAAAATATCAAGTTTCTGAAACAACTTTGGGTTGAAAGTGAACAGGAAAACGTTTGAGGATCCATCTGGTTGGAAACTTTTGGGATATTTGCTTACAAAATACTAGAAATCTATGAATATTTGCAAAAGTATAACAGTGAAAGCAGTGTCTTTCTGAACCATATGTAGTTTTTCTTATCAAAACTCAAAAGAAATTGACATTCTTTACATGCTGAGGAACAACTAAGGAGAACATTTGTGTGTCAAAGACGAACGTTTCAAAAGTGCCGATAATAGTACACAATTAAGATTTTGTGATATAAACAGGTATAGACATTAGTGAATTAGTGCAAGATTTTCTACTCTTCTTCAAAACTATAGGAAAACGTTAATCGCAATTAACTTTTAATAGTTGTACTTTTAGGAATACATGTGGATATTCAACCAGTGGGAGTTTACCATTAATTTCTTTTGTTGAAAGTGTTAAATCATCATGGGACAATCTGGTGTAAGTATAAACTCGCATATTTTTTAGAAAGTGCATAGTTTATTATGCTGCATGGGAATTTGTTACGCTTAATTTGAAGCATGAATCAGCTAGAATTTAACTATTTTGCTTCTTAATTAGTATTAGTGGTTGTGGATGTAGTTCATAAATGGTAGTTTAAATCTTAAAGTTAATTATGGGTACGTAAGCTAATTAATTGTATACAATTCGAAGAAATTAATGTTAGTTTCGTTTAAAATTGAATATTCCAATTTAATTCCCTCTATACGCTTTTTTGCTTTTTGTATCTTGATGCATCTGTGTCTTCCTAGCGGACCTGTGTGTCCCAGTGATTTCACAAAAAGTATCCGATGCGGCGGCCCTTGCAAATCCATAAGGGTTGGTCTAAATGTATGTTACCTGTCTACAATATTAACACTTCACGTCCCCCTATGATATATTATTCCTAGTCCGTAGGCCACTATGAACTGTGTTTAGTTTCCAATTAGGGATCAATTTTGTTTTCAACAAGATAGCAGGCTTTTAAGATAGATTTTTAGACGCCCTCTTGTATCCCCTCGTACAAAAGCTTTTCAAGAATTCAGTCCACATAATGTTGGTCGTGTTCAATGCAGTTGGAGATAAGCAGAGTAAAGAATGATTTTCTCCTCTTCGAAAAGTATTTAGTTTTTTTTTCGTTGGCTCGCTTTTCAACTTCTATTCTGAGTTTTCTTTCAAGAAAGTAAACAAAACTACGGGCACTACCTAAAAATGAGAGAGGAAGTGGGTGCTACTAGGAATTATTTGGCTCTACGGTTACTTTGTGCTTTTCGTGGTAAACTGCCTTTAAGAGAAAAAACAGTGAGAGAGAGAAAAAAAAAGAATTTAAAAGACAAGCAGATAGTGAAGTGCATATCCACATTTACTACAGTGCAATGCCGGCTGTATGGACCAAAACTGAGAAAAGAACATCTCAAACAGACAGAGTGTACAGACTAGGCACGTAATTTCTTTATCAGCTTTTCTTAGTGCAAGCTAAAAGGTTGAAAAGAGGAACGAACGACAAAGTGAAAGTTTTTTTAAGAGTTAGGAAATGAACTTGTAGACCCTTTACGATACATGAGGGCGTCTGAAGATATATAAAAATATTAAATGTTTTACGTGCAAACTTGTATAGAGCGAATTTTAAAGTCTGCTTTCAAAAAGAGAAAACCTCATGTGAAAGGTGTTGGCTGAATATCCGTTTCTATTTTGGGTTCCATATTGTAGTAGGTTGTACAGGTAACATACGGCTGTGATGAAATGGACAATCTCATGTGCTACTCACCTTTGGGCAAAAAGGTAGATTCAATCTTTAGATGGAAATATCCAAGTTTTAATACTCTTTTCGCAGTTGCCGCCATGCTGTACGTATCTAAAAGTTTTTTTGATGAAGATATTTGGAATTCTAGTCAGCAAGTCTCATAAGAAACTTTTAATATGAGCTTAATAACAGTTTCAGTAAAGTCCACATGAATGCCATCGATGCTACATAAGAAAAAAAGTTTCTGAATTCATCTGCCTGTCGATTTCCAGCTCATAATGATATATATAAAATGTAGAAAATGTTCATACATTTTTTTATATTATTACAGGAACCATTCAATGATAAGTTAGATAAAAAAAGGTATTGTATAGCGAAAAAAGGTTTCTTTTACTGCTACTAATATTACCAACTAACAAGACGTTAGTAGTTGTCGATTATAAACAACCTCTTTACAGTTTACTCGCACATGCATAAGGCCCATTTTCATTTGATCCACGAGATTGCCTTGAAGCAATTCATTACATTTTTTTAGTCTAGTTAAGGATCAGTGATGATTTTTTTGTGCCTTGTGTGTAAGCCTTTTTAATCCAGAAATAATGAGCATTTGTACTAATCTGGGTTGTACCATATGGGCGGGTGACTTTCATTAGTTTCATTACGGATGTGTAGACAAAGTTAAGAGAAATCTAACAGCAACTTTATCGATTAACACAAGGATGAAAATTTCTCTAATTTGATAAATGGAGGTCACGCCATTTCTATGATAAAGCGAACAATCCCCTGAATATATTATATTATATTTACATACATGCATATTGTAATCATAATTCTAAGTTTTAGTGGACTTCTTAAATTTTCCAAATCGAAATGCTACAATTTTTAAAACTAGCTTTGCAGGTATATGATGTGCGCATATATAGTCATGGTCAAAGGGCAAATTATTTAATTTTTCTATATTTTCAACAAAAATAGACATAATTTTCTGTATGCGGTTGAAAAAAGCTTCTGACGACTGTTCTGTGCATCTGTGAACATGGAACATAATGTACTTAAAGTAACACCATGCGTGAGCGTTATTCTCCACACGGACCGGCTCAATACATAAATATGACAGAATGGACGATGAAACGTAGCGGGTAGACAGACATAATGTTTTTTATTCTGGAACCAGTGAAGACTACTGGGAATCTTATTCAGCATTTAAGAAGTAGCATTATAAAGAGAAATCGTGGCTGAGCTTTCTTCGTAGCCACAGAGAAAAGTTGCCGTTACTCCCATGAAAATTCTCATAGTGAGAGAAAAGAAAGAAGATTTTTTTTTCTCTTCCACTAAAACCTCCTGATTTCGAAGCCTCCTCTCGTTCACTGACCTACATGTTTTGAATGCTAATAAAATCTTATGTTAGTTGATCATGTACCCATTTTCATACTACACACCGCGAAGGAAAAAATAAACTTGCCGCACTTTCGTCTTCGTACAATCCTCTGAATTGAGTGGCTGGTGGTTTGAAGGAGGAACAAGAGGAGAAAAAATTTAAAAGCATTAACTATTTAATGAGAAGATGTACAGTCAGTAGATGAGCTATACTCAGTTGGAATCAACTAGACTGACTTACTATAACGAGAGAATATTCAATTGCGGTGGGTAGAAGGAATAACCAGATACACAATCACTACTTAAAGCGGTTTATATAATTCAGTTGCGAGTGCGAGAACTAAGCGAAGGCACGCTATCTTCGTTATCTAGTTCAATCGTTAAGTCAGTGAAAGCGATAAAATCAACTTAACAAAAAAGGCCAGTGTGCGGCAGTCACATAAAAATACTCAAGAAGTCGACATGACTTGAAAAAAAAACAAAAGAAGAGGTTAGTTATAAAATCAAGATCACAATTTTTATGCTATAAAATTGGTTGAACAGTACACTGCTCAATTTTGTAATTGGATTGATGATTGCGTTTTTTCGTGTTTTCTTCGTTGGGAAATTGTAGGGTCATTATTTATTTCAACTGTTTACAAGGACTACATGGCCAACATGAAGGGCCGTTTTATGTAATTTCAATTTTTATCATGATTTTTCCTTCTTTTCTGATGTGCTTGTTCAGCATTTGAGAGCCTTTTGTAGTCAACTTGAACGCATGATTGCGGCAGAAAGCAGACAGGAAAGTTGACTCGTGAATATTGTGTCGTACATGTGTAGGTACTTATGAATCATCTCACGCATGGCGGACGATTGCAAACAGTTTTTCTCTTAGGGCACACTACAATAGTATACTATACATATTTTCTCGCGCTTCACATTTTTTATTTTAGTTCTAGACCCCATCCCTCTCAACTTTCATGGAAGCAATCACAACACTGTGGAGAGAGGTAAAAAACCTAGTGAGACAAGTAGACGCGTTTTTTAAAGAAAAGGAAACCATAAAACGAAGAAAAAGAAGAAAGTGGGCATTTATCCGGAAAATTATTGCTGCTGCTGTTTTGTCCTGTAGTAAATGAGATTTTAAATGTGTGCGTTTCAAACGCGACTCCGCAATGTATATATTCACTATTTCTAGTCGTATGTGTATAGTATATAGAAAAGGGGTCATATAAAATAGAATACACTATACATATTTAAATTTTACAAACGAATCATAGCGTAACTATAAATCCTTGTTTTGAACCATTACAGTATAGGAAATGTGCGAGACAGGCGAGCATAAAGGAGTTACTAGTTAGAAAGTATACAATGTAGGGTTCAAGTGGAGGCTTCATTGGAATTAATTCTGCCTTGAGAATCGTCTTAATAAAAATAATGACTGCACATTATACATGCATGAGTTAACTTGGAAGAGATGTTTCACTCTCGTTACGTATGTGTTCTAAATCACGAGTATGACGATTATTGTTGTTATCTAAAAAAAACGTGGTAGTTGTTGAGTTTCGTGAATACATACACCTTACTAAGGTTTTATTTTGTCTTCAAGCTGGAAGCGCAAGGGGTTTTTCTAACATTTTTTAAAAAGAAAATAGCGAGATTGTCAAGAAACCGAGAAAAGCGTTCTGAAATGAAGACATTGATGGTTGCACTCTAACTGAGAGTATTCATCGTCATAGGTTGCACTGCTCGCCAGAACAATATTTTGTTTGCTCTAAAAGGCTCTCGTCTAAAGTCACGCAGAGCGGAATGAAAATGACTTGATTAATTTTTGACTAGTTTAATTTAGATTTTTCCCCCTTTTCCTGTTTCTGCTCTCGTGCATAGATGCAAGAAGGTATGCCCAACTGGGAAAAGTACGCAAGCAAACTTACAGTGGGAACGTAATAAAGGTGTGTAATTTGGGGCATAAAGCCAACTCGGAAATTGCTTTTGTGCGTATGTATTTCAATTTTTACAAATAGCTAATACTCCTTGGTTCAATGTTTTCGGGTACATTTTTCTCCTAAAACTGCGTTCCCTATAAACTCTTTTACGGATAAATGTAATACTATAAACCTGGACAATTTTATCAAATAAAGTGAGCTTAAGTTGAACACGGTTGTGGTTAATTCGTGGATAACCAAAATATAGGAAGCGAGCCAACGGTAAATGCGCATAACGCTGAGATTTCGTTAAAAAAGGGGGAAATGAAGAGGGCATACAGCAGGTGATGGAGTGTAGCTTTAGTAATTTGGCTTGTGGCTGGAATAAAATTTCCGTTATTAAATCATGGAATGTCTTCAAAGTTGCCTCTAACCCAGCAAAATATCAACCTTGTTAACATACAACCACTGCTTTTTGTACTATAATGCTTAATTTAATAGCCCCACCATGCTCACAAAGTTTGCTTTCTATTTGATTAAGTGGTCGTTGCCGTTTGAATTGCTTTAATATTTTTGGTTCGCATGAGTGTTTAGTTTTGTCTAAGTTTTTTTAAAAACAATTCATTTGGAAACAACCTAAACTGTTTCATTCATGTATTTGAGTTTCAGCTGATGAGTTTCGTTACGTGTGACATGCAAGCATTTAATCATTTTTAAAATGGGCTTTCACAACAAAACCGGACACTCCGCTCGGCAAAATATCATGTGAGCATTTTTGTAATGCTCACAACATACGGCGAGAGAAAGTTCACTGCTTTCTCCGGTTTAATTGAATTATTATTTTATACTTTACAATTTTGCACATATGCATTAAAACCTTTGTTTGCATAATTGTTTACGGATATTTCTTAATTGCATTTAAGTGGACATGTTCCGTTGTTCGTAGGCGTTCATTTTTAAGTGAACGATAGTGCATGATGTCTATTAAAATTGAGATGATTAAGATGATCCATATTTAAAATACTTATACTGTTATCATGTCAAGCATGAGTCATAGTCAGTTTCAAGTAGACATTGAGCAAACTTTATGATTTTTTTGATTGTTATTTTGTAATTTTAAAAAGTAAATTGTAATTATAATGGAGAAAGAAAAGAAAATTGTATTGTGACCTGGGAAAAATGGTGGATTGCACAGGTTGGAGACACTAGAAGGTTATCTGGAATACGCAAACGAAGACAGCAGTCTCGCCGAAGAGTTCTGATTTGTAGTTCTTCCTCTGGAAACGAATTCCAAGATGGCTGTTCGCAAAGATTAATTGTTGTACGTTCTCCGTCTGCGTTGTCCTCGGGAGCAGGGACAGAAGCCGAGAAGGAAAAGCAGTGGGGAGAGCATTCATGCTCGTCAGAACTTTCGTCATGCTCTGTGGAAGAGTTGTTAGTAGTTAGGAATGTGGCTGAGCAGCAACGCAATAATATTAGTAGGATTGTTAGGAAAAGTTGTTACTCTGTTGGATTGTTTGAAAACTCAAGTAAGTCGAGGATTTTGACATGTGGATGCTGTACAGCAGTTGGGCGGGTAGCCAGAAAAACCAAGATGACTCTTCCACAATTTTATGACAGACAATGGGCGAGGCAAACTTTGAGCCCCGAACAGAAAAACCGATGAATAACAACGTTCCCCAGTCACCCGCCGGTGGAGGTTCACAGGTGCCTTCTTCAACAAGCCAGCCAGTCACCACGAATGGGATTGGCGGCTTAGGAGGAGGTGCAGGAGGGGGAGGGGGCGGCGGCCACCCGTCCGTCCCTGGAGGGATAGGTTTAGGATATGGTATTGGCTCAAGTGGTACGTTACCTCTTTTACGTGGAGGCCCTTCCTCGCTGCATTCTTCCTCTGGATCGGGAGTAGCCAGTGGTCATCATACGATTGCTGGAGCTCCAGATTCCCACTATTTCCGACCTATTCATCATCACCAGGGTGTCTACACTGGAAGACCTCATGATGACTTTGATCTGACATCCGACTCGGATGGCATTTCGTCACCTACCTCTTCCATTATTGGTCCTCCGCCTCAACCACCGGGTGTTCAGCGACCACCTTCTCCCCATCACCTAACACCTCTACTTCCCCCTTCGTGTTATCCTAATGGAAACCCGCAAGCTGCCTCCTCGAACCCAGTAAACCCACCAGGCATGTTGATAGACGGTAAGGACCTATTAAATTCATTTTCTCTTTAACTCTCAAACACTGCATATTATAATTATTAAGCACAAAAAGTGTTTCAATTCCAAATTCCAATTTGACTTTAGAATTAGGGTGCATTTACATGCACTCTAATTTATCAGCTGGTTGTTTCCCATGAAATCGCGCACAAGTCGGTCTCTCCAGATTCAAATTACAAAATGCAAGCAAAAAAGAATGAAAAAAAGTCCATGTAAACAAAAGGAACCGATTTTCGATTCATACTCGGTTTTTTCGAGACATACTAAAAAATAAACAAACTGATTCGAGACGATTATTTTCGTGCATGTGTTTGGATGTTTTTTTTGATGATTTCAAACAACTCGAAAATTGGAGAGAAAAAAATGTGTAGTTGTTCGCTGATGAAAGATAATTTGCTAGTTATGTTGATGATAAAATCCTCCTTCCAGGTTTTCATGGGATCTACAGTCCCACCGCACAGTCAGGAAGTGGCCCCCTCCGTTTCGACGAATCGTCCTTTTTGGGCACTTCAGATGCCTGCTCATCACCTGAAACAGGAAGTCTTCCGAGAACTAGTAAGCTGACCAAACGGAAGCGACCTCCTCGGCCACCTCCGAGAAGACTCAAGAGCGAAGACTATACCTTGCCTGAAGAAGATAATCGAAACATGGAGGATGAGGATGATGACCCTCATCTTAGGCATCTAATTGCCAGGTCAGTCTTAATATACAAATTATCTTTTATAGCCAGTATTATTATCTTTTACTACAAGATTCATTATTTTCCGCTCTCCGAGCATTGAACAAAGTCCAAAGTAGAATACTAGTTAATCCTCTTTCCCACTAATTCCTTACTCAATGGTCACAACAACTCTTCAGACGATTCACCTTCGTTTAACCACATTTTTTTATCTCTCAAAGTATTATCTCCTTACACATCAAATTCTCATCTGTTCGCTATCATCAAATTAAACGTTAATAGAAGGATGGGGTTTTTACGAGCCTACAAGAGAAAAAACTACGTAAGCCTGCTGTGACTTAACGATCATCTTTCAAACGCAATCAGCACGTCTCCTCGGAGGGTATTTGTGACGTCTTACTGAGTTGCATGTGTATCCTTTGAGGATTACAGAGAAAAATCATTACAGAAGAAACCGGGGGAAATAAAAGACATGACATGGTTAATAGGACTGATAACGGGTGTGTAGTCTAGTCTGTAAATTGTGTTAGTAAAAATGGTAGAAACACGAAGTGTTATATAT
>JAAXOA010002494.1:0-13102 GCA_036561885.1 Salina celebensis | reverse complement strand
ATCTGTTTGAATTATCATCCATTTGGCTTGACACGGGTGAGGAGGAGACACACCGATGCATATAAATGGAAGATTTACAGTTGTGATGATAATTTATCATCCAAAGAGGAACCCTATTATACAACAAGTTCATGTGAATGAGAACTATAACAATCTTATTTTTACACTGTTTTCCTTGGCATCACTACTTGCTTTGCCATCTTCATACTGTTTCAGATTTTGGATTGTTTGTAAATTGCATCATACACATAATCACTTTGTCTCCCCGCTGAAAACAACTTTCTTTTGCGTAACGCTAATATTGCAGTTTAGAGCCCATGTAAAGTGATTATTATGCCAGAGAAATGATATATAAAAAAGAAGCCGAAACAGTCACGCTTGGTTGGCCCCCATGTCGTTGCATATGAGAGTGAGGATGATTACTATCTTTAAAGTTTTGCTGTGCCGCGCAATAATGAAAAAGTCAAGACGAAACCGTTTGTATAAAGTATAAAAGCGAAAAAAAACTGGAATAGCGTGCAAGGACTGAACAATGAATGCAATTATGCTCTCGCCATCGTAGAGCGTAATCATCATCACTCACCTTATTACATTATACTCATGTTGTATGGAGTGGTCGCGACGCTAGTCTTTTAAGAGAATTACGGAGAAGTCAAACCTTGTTTTCTACTAGCATTTATACTCCTCTCGTTCCTGTTTACTTTGGAGAAACAACAAACCCTTTTGCTGTTCCAGTTATAATTTGATTTCAACGCTTTTCCACTCACTCAACCACTCGTTGTCGTGATCATCATTCATTCACATATTTAGCAAGGGAGCGACGAGAACAGCGAGCCGTTTATGACGGTTAATCGTGGAATAGTTTACAAATAACCTTTTCTATTTCTTAGCATGACACATGTACACACCTTCGTGCGCTTTTCTCTTTCCTTCCAGCTATTTTTTCGCGTTTTTTCCATTAATGCGGGTTGCTCCCCTCTTGTGTTAGAATTCCATTAGGCCTTTAAATTAATATGTTGCTGTCTAGATTCCAGTTAAAAACAAAACTAGGAAAAGGAGAGCTGTGGGCTCATGAGAAGAGTACATAATAGTATTACTACAAAGGTGGACTCCCATCGCATTAGCGTTTCGTGAGAAATTATAATATTACTTTTTTTTTTAAACACACTAAAAGTTGATATTGAAATTGCGGTAGTGCGTGTAGCGAACAAACAACAAGAATTTGTCGGGAGAAAAAATACAGCTGCCCTTATTATAAAGTAATTCTGTTTTCATTACATGCAACTCAGACTTTTATATGCTCAGTCAAATAGAGAATGTCGAACAAAAACCGAGATAGATTGTGTTCGTGACTTATGCTACAAGAGGATTTGAAATTCTGGTAAGAGCATTGATACACAGAATGATATGAGAATACCAGAGTTTTACTGGTAACATTGTCTTTCATAAAACTAACGTACCTATGATGAGGAACGAAGAGAAATGGTTTAAATACAGAATATGAGAAATGTCGATAACATAGTTTAAGTTGCAATCATATAGTTGTGTACCACTTAGCCGAATCAGATAACACTTCTTTTCTGCATGAAATGAGTTGATTTTGTTGTGGAATCGGAGATAAGTAAAAGTACGCATTGATGTCACACTCACAACCATGTAATAAAATACATATTAACTATTTAAACTATAAGCTAGTACGACTGTAGTAGCGGTCTAGTAACGCGACGTCATCAGGCTGCTTCGTCTATCACGAACGAAGAGAAAAATAACGTTTGCGGCAAAGGGAGGAAGGTAATCTGAAATTGATAGTTGGATCATGCAATGCATGAATATTAGATGGTAAATAGGGTTGTTCGGGTCAACACTGGCTTTAATGGGTCGCCTCAACGTGCTGGAAAAATGTTGGAACGAGAAGTGGGAGGTGAACTGAAAAAAACGTGGTTGGTTTAATGCTTTGAATAATAAGAATACTTGCACGCACACATTCCATATTCATTTCCAGTGTTATGCATCCGGCGGCGTGAGCGGACATTGCTCACTCTCAAAGAGAATAGAGAAAATGATTCGATGTACTCAATTGATACTGAGAATTGTACACGCAAATATGTAGAAATTGAAATTCCTCACATCAATTCGTAATAAATTTACCCTCCTCCATGCTTCATCATCGTTTATAATCAGAGAGACGGAGCGTTATGGTAGTAGCGTGTGCACTAGTGGCAGTAGCATCATGAATTAGATTGAGTATGAGAGGTTGGTTAAGAATTGATATGGCTGTTAGTTCTGATCAGATAGATACGTCAGTTCAGTTATTTTATTGTATTAAATTCATTTGTATTGATTCCCATATGTGCCGTGACAATCCATTTTACTTATGCATCAATATCGTCGTTTAAAAAATGTATTCTTCCCTTGATTCATTTCAAGTGCAAGGAGAAAGTTGGGTAAGCAACAAACTACTATACGCAAGAAAACAGTATGCGCCATTGCGACCAAAATAACGTTAAACAACAAACTGATTATGATCTGTTTGATGCATTTATGAACTATGATAAAATGAATGTGGTATTGGATTACAAAAAAAAATGTAATCAGAATGATTCACGTACAGCATAGCATGAAGAGAGCAACGTACATTTGCATTTGCACTATCAAGTTAGCAAGCTTCATTGAAACGTGGGCCTCCACAAGTTTAGTTATATTTCGTTCTACCATAACATGATTCTTGTATCATTACGTCTTTTACTTTCCCCTCCTTCTTCACTCAAAACAAAAGCTTAGCTCAGCAAGTTAGGCCAAACCCACATCCTCTTGTCTTGTCTCAGTTGACAGTGTTTTTCTTTCTACGCCTTAAGCACCATGTTCATTTTCGAATTCAAATAAAAAACGCTTGAATGGTCAATCGATAAGAAGCTAATTTATATTTCTGTCGACACAAAAAGAGTAAAAAAGTAAATTAGCAAATTACAAAGTGACAATCTCATTAATCCTTGCCCTTGGCCATTCACTCAGTATCTCTTCATTTGACATGAATGCTTTCAATATGGCATTTGCGCACAAGTCTCCTTGTAAAAGCTCTAAAAGTTAAACTATGGCGTGTTCGCGACAGATAATGAGCATTTAATACATTGGCCGACTTTGTCATGACTTTTCAGAGTGGCAATGTTAGCGTGATAAGTAACTTTTGTCACAAGATGAACTTAACTAATGTGTACACACATTCTCTAAAACCAACACATAAAATGACTGATAAAACCATGATTGTTCATCCTGTTCCGTTTTGCCTGATGCCATTTTTCCACTTCATTTCGCTGGATACCAATCCGTCTCAGTTAAGTACAGTAAAAACCTACAATTATTCCGTTTACAGCATTTCCTTTCTGAACACCTATATACAGCTCGAAGATTTTTTGACATCATGATGAATCAAATGGTTAAAATACAGGCTCACATAAAACCTCTCATGCTCAGCCATTTTTAACTGCAGCGCTGCTAATACAAGAGAACATGTATGACGTATAACAAATAATGTTTCTTTCTGTTTGCTAGACTGTTTTTGACAGCTTTTTTTTTTCTCTGACGAGCCCTTTCGAGAAGTCGTGTATAAAGAAAATTTGCTTTGCTTACAATACGAAATCCTTGTGTCGAAAAAGGTGAACATGATTACCCAGCCCTTTTTTGTACAAAACATTCATCATCCCATCATCATTTTTGAGGTCTTCTGCGCGAAAAGGCTTGCCCGTAGGGCAAGCCTTGAGCTATAGTATGAATTCTGCTGATGGCAACCCGCAGCGTTGCCATGCGCTAGAATAAAGACCTTAATGCAATCGGTCGCAGGGCGTTTTTGAGTACATGATTCCACAGCCTGAGCGTTAATAGCTATCGAGATGGTTCCAAAGACAAATTTGTGGCTGAGACTGTGTAGATTTTGAAATTATCTCGATATTCATAAAAAAGCATTGGGGTGTCCGACTTTTTGACATAACATTTTTTTACCTATAACGAAATACTGCAGTTGGCCGTGATGACGGTATTTGAGAATCCTACAGTATACAATAACTCATTTATATTGTTCTCCATTAGCATTTTATGCAAACCTCATTCATTTATATTATTATGTTTTCTTATTTTCTCTCCCTCTTTTTTCACCTGTCTCTCCGCTTCATACTGTGTTTATTTCAATAATATTATTATTATCACACTTCTTTCTAATCACCTCCAGTCAAGTCACAACAAAAGCATTTCGTAATTAATCATCCTACACGGTAAAAAGCTGTCAGTGCCTTTCGAGAGTAACTGATACAATGTTAATTAAACTTCTCATGGTTATACACTCAGAGAGTAGACGGTAGACCGCTCTTAACCAGATTTTAATAGCTGTATGGGTAATTGTAATACGGGCACAATATAACTAACCAATCTGATCCAATGAGTCATTAGAAATTCAAATAGGCGTTCATAAATGGACATCTATTATTATTATTTCTCTTTTTTCATCATCATCATTACTTCTAAAAGAAGGTTTTGTTAATACGAGTTAGCTGCCGCCAGCCTGCCCACAGTTCAATTATTCGTGAGATGATTGCTGTTGATTACTACTCTGCACAGATTTTTCCCCCTGTTCATACCTTGAGGGAGTTTTTTTATTTTAAAGATGGAACTTTATATTCATACATTCCGTGTTTCAAATCAATTGAAAAGATTTTTTAATGAAGGAGATGGCGATTAATGCATAACGAATGATTTTTCATGATTGTGTCTTGGCAAAACCGATGATGGAGGCGTTTACCATGAACGTGTCAGTTTAAGAAGATATTGTGTGGCTTGTGTTTTTACAACGTAAAAAAATTCCCAACAAAAAAATATATATCCTGACTCATCCTTGTCACAGTCACAGTATAATAGCTTCTTTGGTAAGTATCGACTTCACGCAAACCTCAAAATCGTGTTTATCTTACAGTGTGTGCTTGGTCATCCTGATTGAATAAAAATAAAAAGAGACAGACAAAGAGAAAAATACAGAAAAGAAGATCGTCATAAATCCCCCACATTTACTCTATTATTATCTTCAATTTTTATCCTCAACTGTTTCAAAATACTTAGCATCTGTCAAGTCAAAAATGGATTTTGGTCAAATGAAGCTGGCATAAAGATCACGATGATGACTGCGTTAAATGCAACACTCTCAAATGAACACATATTATTTTTATCTTTTCTTTTCACGCACTTGAGCATCCTAAACTGCTGTTGCCGCCGTTTCATCGTCGTTATCGTTGTCGTGAATGAATAGGTACAGTGCAAGACGAAAAAAAGTGTTTCTATTGTTAGCTATTATCATTACGTCTACAACTTAGTCAGTGAAGTTTTTTTTCTCTCTCATTGAAATGCACC
Source organism: Salina celebensis (assembly GCA_036561885.1). NCBI lineage: Eukaryota > Metazoa > Arthropoda > Collembola > Entomobryomorpha > Paronellidae > Salina > Salina celebensis. The sequence goes on along the minus strand of JAAXOA010002494.1, from coordinate 7,711 downwards.
ATCACATATCGCATCACATGAATGATGCATAAATGAACTTTTATAGGCATCAAGTGGAGCAAATGTGAGGGGTATTTTCTCTTTACTTAAATTTTCCATTTATTTCTCACAAAATCTCATAAAAATGGAGAATCATGGTACATCAAGAGAGGATAAAAGAAAAGAGAAAAAATAATCGAGACTGATGGAGATCATGGAGCAGAAAAATGTTCGTCAAGGTAAAAGAGGGAAAGAAAACATGCTAGAGAGGATAATGAAAAAAGCATATATTTTTATACATATAATATACATATTTATTTGTGGATAGGATCGTGATTGTCATCGTCATTCTCGTCAGCAATAATGCGCCTCCAGCCCTCTCGTTCCCCCTATTTTTTTCTTATCTTCAATCGTATCATCATAATCATTACTTGAGCGATGATCACGGCCACTGCATTGCAATTCCCTCTCTCTCTTTTTTCTCTTTCACTGTTGGTCTTCATTCTATTATTACTCAAGCATGCCATCAAAGATGATTTTTCGGTCTCCCCCTCTCCATTTATATTTTTTCCCCTTCGTAAATTCTTGATCATTATCTTCTCTCTTGAGTCAAGGAAAAAAGTTTGTTTCGTGATTTGATTGCATAAAAAAGGAAATGTGTGATACTTAAGTGCATGGGGAGCTAGGGAGCAGAGAGACATGCTGCATCAATGAGCTAACGGTGAAGTAATCAACGAAAGTAGTTATTTACTGAATGCTCCCGGTTCACTTTTTCTATTTGACTTGACACAGATGAGTAAGTGACACGTAATGTAATAAAAATAGAGTTTTATTTTTATCGACGCAATATTTTACAAGAGGCGGTTCGTCAAAAATTAAAGGTGGAAAGCATTGGGGAAAACATTACAACTCTAAAAACATATTTGGGAACTAAAGAGAAAAGTTTGTATGGCGCATTTCATGGAGCGTTTCTTGAGGTGAAATCGCATGGATCATCTTACAGTGGCTATGCACGTAGTGCACAGGTTTTTAGATTGTTGTTATATTTTCGTTGATATGTGTGATCCGATCAGTCCATTGTACTTTAGTGAATTAGTGTCGGTCTTGCACAACTGCTTCAGGGAGGTAAGACTCCAACAACCGCAACCAGATACGATAGTGACCAGAGATCAGTGTATCTTCTCATGTTTCGAAACAAGAGCAACACTACACTACCACTTTGCGTTATTGTTTCCAGCAATTTCAGTCTAGATTCTACTCTAAATGAAGCTTGAATGAAGTTTCGCTCTCAGAGTGAGGTTCTCCACAAAATAGTTGTGAGAATGAACTTTTTCGCGTGATATAAAAAAAAAAACAAATTATACGTATGTAATCAAGCCTGATACATGTTTCGCACCCTGGTTTAACCTCATTCAAACGATATTTACGCAATTTCCATCTTCATGAAAACCAATTGAAGCTGAAACTAAGATGCATATTTTAATACCATAAGTATAAGTAGTATGAGGGAATGTTTCACTCGGCAATTTACAGAGATTATTATGATAATGATAATGTGGATTATTACTAGAGATTTCATTTCTACTTATGTATTAAAATACACAATGACTATAAGTTATAAGCTCGAATTATCATTTAGGAAAACAAGACAGACAGAGCCTGATAAAGCTAACAAAAACAGTTCATAGGAGATGTTCAAAGTAAACAACAATAAAGCGGTGAAGCCGGTTTCTTTATTGCCCTCTTCTCGTCAGAAGCGCTTTAGAGACCACCCCAGCAGCACCATTTCAGCTTCATTTGTGTTCGTTGATTCTCTCCGTTTGTTTAGAGCAATAATTTAGTGTTACTGCTCTACTGCTACCTTACAGAAATAATTACAAATGCATTACGTAAGTGGAAGAAGATTAATGGACTTGAAAATAAATAATTAATCTAGCTAGCTCGTCGATGCTTATTCTGAGTCTGTGTTCAGTTAAACAATTACATGGTTGTTGAACATTTTTACACTCACTGGGTTATGTCATTTTATGCCTAAGCTGACAATCCAGTTTTTACCGCTGCAATTGAAGACACAAGGATTTTTGCAATCTGAAACTGCAATAATAATTAAAAGGTATTCATAAACATGAACATATCGCGAGTTTTCCTACCACATCTGTTACATGACCGTAGGTTTAAACTTTCACCTGCGAGTCCAAATCTTTCAATTGGTCTATGAATGAGAGTACTTGCGTCTTATTGTTAGGAGGCTATAAACTGGAATGCTACTAGGCATTGTATGCTTCCTATTGGAAAAATCCAAGATATTTGCTGTCAGCGTAGAATAAATTAATCCAATATCCGCGCATTCCTTACAAGCATATCTTACTGTTATTAAGCTATGACTTTCCCCCTTTCACTTTCAAACTTGAACAGAGACCAGGAAATAATGGATAAATATGTGGAACCACGATATCGTTCTTATATAGACGCATACCCGGCAACAATCACATAAGACCACATGCAGTGTCAGACAATATAAAAGGATGATAAAATGTGCGGATGCCATTCTTTTCTAAAGACCCAACTAACATAACACAATTTTCTTGGCCTGGTGCAGTTGATCGTAATACGATGTACTTCTACTTTTCACACAGTTTTTTTTCTTTCTTTTTCTTGGAATCAAAATCAGCTCTTTTTTATTTCCAATTTCTTTCTTCTCCCTCTCTCCTTCCCATTCTTTTTACTTTTTCACAACATTCTTTCTTTCTCTCTCTCTCTCCAGAGGCATTCACTACACATACTTGAGATGATAGCAGTAGCTTTGGAAGGATGCCAGTGGAATGTGTGTATTATTGGATATGGTAAAAAACCAAGACGGATTTTTGAATAAAAACCCATTCTGTCAGCTGAACAACACATTCATATAGTCATTTCCCGTATAAAAATATATTTCACGTGCCGTACACATCGATTTCACCACCGCAACGCTGCTATTCACAATTTTTTTCTGAGTAGACTTTCTCCGCCTTTCTTTTAACTTTTCCTCTGGTATTTTTTCCGTCCTATATATATGCATATCAATATATAGTCACTTTTTTACAGGCATTCATTTTTACGGCCTTTTATTCAACACATGCCTCACTTTTCGTTTTCTCCCCAAAGAAAATAACAATAAGTAGTATAAGTTGCAATGAACGGTACACTTAGGTAGATAAAATACATGCATTGCATAAAGTCGTATGAAAAAAAACTTGCAGATGGTATGCCAGCAATATAACAAACGTTATTGCCTATTTCTCTCCGTTTATAGAGCCATAGCATTCCTCAGAAGATGTACAATGAAAAGAATAAGATGCCTACAACGACTAGCAAACTACACCGGATCCCTCTCATTTTTCTCAAGTTTTTTTGATTTATTCACACAAGACGAAAAGTACAAAAGGGCTTGCTGCTCCGCTTATGCGAAACAACACAACTTCGTTTTTTATGTCGAGAGACCAACATTACAACAACGGGAAATTGAGAGAAAAGAAAAATAGAAAAAAGAGAAAGCAAGGAAGCAGCCAACTCAAAGCCAAGTGAAAAGTAGACGCATGAATGTATTCCTTGTACGTTGCTCCCATACAAGAATCTTATTTTTTCATTCTTTTCTTCTCTCTTCATTTCTGCTTCTAATACTTTCCCCTTGGGTGTGCACAGTAACCGGGAGTATATGTGTTATGTTGTGTGCATGACTGTAAAAATGCCTGGATTTTTTTTCTTGTAAAATATGCACCACTAGAATCTATTCGTGTATTGTAGCTAACAGGGGAAAGGAAAAAGTAGAGAGAGAGAGAAAGAAAAGATATGAGCTTTGGGTTTTTTTTGTGCATTTCCCTTAGAGATCTTTTTGCCTGGCTGACTGCGTTAGAAAAGCGTTCTATTTTTTTCCTTTTTTTTTCTCCACCTATTATACTCTAGTAAGAAACTCGTGGTGGTTTCGTTTTTTGCCCTCTTTTATCATTGAAAAATGCTCATGTTTAAAACATACATCTATAAACAGTATCGTTTTATAGTTTTTTTTTCTGTGTATTTTACTACTTTGTAGAAAACGCTGTTTTAATGGTCTACATATTTAGTGTGCATAGTACATACTTTCTCTGGGTTTACATTCCATGTTATTCCCTTTCATTATAAAATAATAATAGCGACCCTTTCGTTATTTGGATCAGTTATTAAAACTTTTTTTCGTCTTATTTTCCCTGCTCTCCTTTTTACCCTTTTTTCTTTATTCCTTTTTTGTATTTTTTTCTATCTCCTTTCTCTCTTTGTAAGTAATTCGGCAAATTATTCGAAAAGCCTTTAAAACCGCCGTCAGACAAATTCCCGAAGGAAATTTCATCTTATGTAAGCCCATATCTCGGGAGGAAGCTCAACCAACTTTTCAAATAATAAAGGGGAAATAAGTGGAGAGGGAATTCAAGAGAAAAGGATCGAAGAAAAAAAAAGAGACAGGCTGAAGGAGAAAGGCAACGAAGAAGAAAAGGCAACATTGCAGAAAAAAATTAGGGAGATTCAGGGACTCATTTTTCTAATTTTGTAGGCGGTTTTTATGTTTTTAAAGTGATGGGTGTCCCCGGCAGAATACAAAGTAGGAGTTTTTGTCTTCTGTATTCAAGTGTGTTTTTTGTGTGGTGAGTGAATTGCTAAAACAACATTCCTTTAGAATTCATAAAGAAGATTGCCTCATTTTCTTGGAAGAAAATTTTAGTCATTATTTATTTTTTTTTCTTGGAGGGGGGGGGGGGAATTTTATACTTGACTGCTTGGCAGTACGTACGTACGTGCGTAGCTCAAGTTTTGATTACAATTTTTTCAATCGATGCTTGGCTTTGATTCGCAACACGATAGACCTTCATTGCATCTTTGTTGACATTTTTTATGTAATGCAACTACTGATTGATACAGAAACATTTTAACTTTTATCAACAACTCTCATGTGGTCAGCGCATCCTCTTCAGCATTATGACAATGACTACTCTTGAGTGTTCTAGCACTAAGGTACGCTGTGGGCTTACAGTGGATTCAATTTTTTTTTAATGCGATAGGGATAGAAGCACTATAAAGTTGAAAAATCCTTCATAATACTTTTGCTCAAGCACATATTGAAAAGAGAGACTTGTTTGAGTCAAGGCAAGCAAATCGCAAATGAACACTGATAGTTAAAAGAATACATACATAATGTATTAACTTGTAAGCGAATGAATGGTTTCTATTTCCCCTGCAACTCACCCAGTCTTTCAAAGCCAACCAGGCGGATATAGAGAAAAATGATGGAAAGAAATGGCAGATCTAACTTAATGGAACAGCTCAAGCAGCAATCAGTGAATTATATAAGCGTATACTATAAATCTGTCATTTAAATTCCAGCAGCCGCCATCACGAATGACGAAAAAAAAACTACTTACTTTATTGCGCTTTTCCTGTATCCCCTTCATCTAACATTCTTATTGTTTAGTAAAACTTCCCTCTTGAAACTCACAACAAAACATTAGGCATTTTTTATCGTACTGGTCTTGTTTTCCCCGACCTCTTTACGCTAAAATAACACATTACTAACGTACTTCATGAATATGCATACTCAAGTGGAGTACATCAGCTACTTGGAAACGGTAAAACTACTGTACTGGAGCTTGTGATAATGTAGTTGATTGTGTAGGGCGCGTCTGAATATTACGATTTTATTCCACAATATTGGTACTTGAGTTCTCCTCAATGACTCTCAGTGACGAAACACTTAATTCTCTTTTGATTCATTCAGGTTTTAAATGTGTTCTAACCGGTTGTTCTAACTTTTTTTCAGAACAAAGAGATAAGTGTTGTTACACAAAATATGAACTGAATGGCCAAAATAAAATACATGTTCAATCGCGTAAAATTTACCTTCGTGTGCGATAAGTTTTTTGAAGAAAGAAAACAGTTTGAATATATTTTATATCCATTGAATTCTTAGCTTGAATCATATAATGTTCATGACTGCTATGTAATATAGGCCATGATGATTAGAATGATGATCCTACCATAGTCAAGTTGTTACCAAAAGTCATTATAATATACACTTCAGCTAAGGTAGTTCATTTCATTTTAATACATATTATTCATAGTAGCATATATTGTATATGTACAAGCAGATAGTTTAGGTTACCACTACCACACTAAGCGGTAGTAGTTTGCGTGTGTCTCAACTCCCAATCTCAAAAGTTTATCCTTTAACAGGCAAGTGGGACGATGACAGAGCTATTAAAAACAAGAAGGAAAGAGATGCCCATAAAATCTTTTCCGTCATTTTGGCTTCACTCAGCACCACCGGCACTCGGCACTGCAACACTTTCTCTCTTAGCTCCAAGTATATAGTTAAGCTGAAGTAATTGTAGTTGCTCTGTATGCGAGGGAAAGACAGACGGAAGAAAGTTGCCAGAAGCTACATTCACAGCGCATTAAGCCCACTAGTGATAAGCCAAATGGGCTCTTCCTTCGAAAATTATACAAGCCCATAACATGACCGTCGTCGCTAGTGGAAAAGAGAAAAACGACAGCATCAGCTCAACTTATTTACTACCAGTAACTTCTAAACTTTCATGTGAATGCACACTGTGTTCCTTATATGTGCGCCACTTCATTCCTCCTTTCATTACTTTCTTTTGCTTTCATTTAACCGTAAAAATGTAGCATCCTATTTCCTGTTCCTCCCTCCTTTTCTCCTCACACATCTACTATTATGCCTCTGGTTCCTCCAAAGAGAGTATCAACACAGGGAATGATCATCATCAAATTACCAGAATGCATATATGTATGTAATGTGTGGTTCAATCTTTAAAAGTTGGGCTTTGCTTCAACCTCTTTTATCACTTTTCGGGCCTAAGAAGATACTCGTGGCAACTTTTCATCCTTTCTATTACACTAAGAAACGTGAGTAGCAAAGCGTAATAATAAAAAAGTGAACTAAATCTACAGATACACAATTTTAGGTTTTTGTTTAATGGTTCCTTATGTTAACAGTGTAAAAAGGGTTTCTTCCTGCGTTCTTATACTACCTAAATACGGAAAGGAAAAATAAGTTTTTTATGGACAGCGTAAAATACTTTTAGACACATTACATTCACATCACACACAACATCTTAAATGAAAACTCAAAGAGAAAATCCAACCATCCCGAAAAAACTCTAAGATTTTGTACTATAAAACAGTTTAGTGTGCGGGGAAGTACATTAATTTTTACTATTTCGGAGAAAGGCTCAGTATAAAATGCATACCAACTTTTACATTTATTAGAAATATGGGAAATTAATGTTACCGCAACCCAAAAAAACCCACGGCTTATTCACTAATGGTACATTACTTCAGAGTTTCTTTTGATAGTTTTATAACTATTTTGCCAACGATAGCACAGCTATTCACCTGAAGGAAAACTGCATAATAATAATAATTTGTTTCCGCTTGAAAAATGTAATATCTCGGGAGAAAAAAAAAGGAAAAAGCATTTCAGAGGAAAGCTTGTATAATGGTCTCCGTTTTATGGCAGTTATTCTATTTGCCTTGTATACTTCCATAAAAAAAAACACGTAATACTCTTTAGAAGGAAAACTGCAACCTGAGGCGAAAGTATAATGTAGGCAGGAAATTACTCGTTCCAAAGAAAAGGGAAGGAAATAAATAATGATGATGAAGTTTTTGTTATCATGTGAGTAAAGGATGAAACTTACAGGGAATG
>JAAXOA010002493.1:0-13103 GCA_036561885.1 Salina celebensis | reverse complement strand
CAGTTCCTGAAATTCAATCAAACAGACCATTTCTTAAATAAAATATAAACGGATATTGACCATGCGCTAAGCGGAGCTTCTACCTGGTGGTCCATAGAACAGAATGCCTTTTGGTGGAGGAACCCCAAACCGTTGCTCTAATGTTTGTGCGGACCCCTTCTGCGCGATGGGCTGGAGGACGGCCAATTTGAGGTATGCGATCTGACTCTCGAGCCCTCCACAACTGGAAAACTTGACAACATCCTGGCACTTGTCATTTTTGGCGCACATGTCTCCACGATTGTCGGTACACAGTCCAAATTTGAGTGCACAGTTGTGTGGAAATGTTTGCGGTGTGTTCATGTTTGTGGTTGCTCATTTATGAAAACGTGTCGAAAGTCGAAATGATGATAACTATGTTTAACAAACTGAACGCAATGTTACCATGAGGATTTATGAAAAAGTATTTGAGTGCATCCAACATATTGGAATGTAAAACCAAGGGAAGTGAAAGCTGTTAGCGGGCTGTTATAATTTTTAATGCATTTTAAACTCCAGTAAAAACGTTTCATGAAGGACAACCTGTGAAGACTCATTGGTTCAACTGTTGTGCTAGACGATAGCAATTCAAATAAAAGTGTCAGATTTTTATTCACTTCCGTTTCCCTCTTAATTTTCCCAGCCTCAAAATCAATATTCACAATCTCCGAAGCGGATTTACGTAATGTAATTCATTCTAATAGTTGCCTTGAATGAAATCAATTTAGTAAGCGTAAAACGTTCATCTCCGCTTGAACAATTTACTTTTTCTTGGTTGATCCCTTTCAATTAAAAGTGTCAGATTTTTATTCACATACCTCCGAATTTTAATTTTCCCAGCCTCAAAATCAATATTCACATACCTCCGAAGCGGATTCACGTAATGTGATTCGTTCTAATAGTTGCCTTGAATGAAATCAATTTATAGTAAGCGTAAAACGTTCAACTCCGCTTCAACAATTGTTTTTCTTGGTTGATCCCAAATTCCTCCCCTTTTTCCATCCTTGGAACGCGAATAATTGGTATTGGTACTAAAAAAGCATAGTACCGCAGTACTAAGCATAAGCACCGAAGAAACATGACGGCTATTTGGTGATTGGCTACTCGGCTACCGAGGTTCCATATGCATGGCCTAGAAAGGTTCTAAATAAATTCAAGCAGTTCTTGAGCAGTATAAACCAATGGTTATTATTATTTCATGTCTTCTCGAGTTTAGATTTTGATTGCTATAACCTAGTTAAATGTTACAGTTTGAATTTTGAATGTTTAACTTACAGGCCGACGCCGACACCCACTATAAAAATTTATGCAATTCACCATCATTTATTAGAATGCCCCAAGGTTATGATCACATTCCGCATTATATGAAACACTGAGCTATCCTTGTCTAAATTCGTTGGTTTTAGTGAGTGCACAGTGCAGTATTTGATTGAAGGGTTTTCTTTTACCTTTGTTCGTCTGAATCTGGTTGTTTCAAGTTGAATTCGTCCTCTGTTTCAAGCACAGCTGTAGTTTTGAAAAGTGGTGAGTGACAATGAAATATTAATCATTAGATTACTTAATTAACTAACAAATGTTGTTTCCAACAGTTGTTGGGAAAGATGCCGTCGACTGAAATCCTGGAGGGTGAGCTGGACGTAACTCGATCCATCACCCATCGCTATCAAAATGTATCATTTCTCTTTCCACTTGTCCGATGGTGGTCTGGAGGTCCAGTTTTGGAGAAAAGATGCAACTTCCGCTTCGAAAAGTACATTATCGTTCAAAACGATGGTCGACCAATGCTCAAGATGAAGATCGTTTTGTTTCCTTATAAGTATGGTCAACTTGGTGGAGGAGTTCTTGTCTTGGAAACCATCAACAACTCACCTGTTAGGGTAGCCATGTCGGCGGTTATGCAGAAGCCGGATGGCACCTTGTCCCAACGCGCGGCCACGGTATGTTTAAATCAATTAATATCGGGTACAATTAAAACTAAAGCTGTTCAATTAATGTCATATTTAATGTGATGTTGATTTACTTCAAGGTTCAACTGGAAGATTTTCCTATGGGCCCCATTTCTACCCCGAAGGGCTTCAAATAACCCTTCAACGCTCGTAACGAGTGGGAAGAATTGGCAAGAAAGGGGAAATGTGAGCCGGACTTGATTGGAAAGGTCGTTGTCAACTTCGACGTTTACATTACATACTTTGCTCCTTACATTCACAAGTCGCTTACTCTAGCGGCAACTAAGGAGTCTAGTCGAAAGGGAAAAATCTTATCCCCTGCATTTCCCCACGTTAGAATCATTTGCTGTGACGACCAGGAATACAGAGTTCACATGTGCCGTTTGGAGTGTGAGTTGCGAGCGATCTATTTTTAAAAACCCTATTTACTTTCCAAAAAAGTGCTATAATGTGAAGGTTGTATGTTGTATTTTCATTTTATTGTCAAGCCTGGTTTGAGAACTGGACCGCCTTATTCGACCGCTCCACCAATGAGGAAGCTCAGAATTGGATCGCCTTTGCAGATGAATCTGGGAAAGTAATTGGCAACATTTTGGAATACTACGAAACTGGAAAGGCTGTGGTTTGTAAGTACAGCCTATATATGATCGGCGTGGTTGCAGTTGCAGCGTTCAAGTACGGCTGCAAAGATCTCAAGATCCACTTGGACAAAATTTTGGGGAACGAGAGATTTGCGACAAGTACTTTGGAGCTTCTTGATGTGGCTGTCATTTGTGGGTACAAAACTGCAGAAAAGCAAATTGTGAAGAACATTGGAAAAAGTACTTGCAAGAGCCAGGTTCTGGGAGGAGTTTGCCGAAAGGTGTAGAAGAAATCGTAAACCGAACGTTTGTAAGTTTCCACAGGCTAAGAAGAAGTTAGTGGACTGGGTGAATGGCGAGATTGGGGGGAACAACACTGTCGAAGTCTCTTTGGAATTGTTGGAGGCAGCTGCAGCTGTAGGCTGGAAAGAGACTGAGAAGGAAATTGCACGGCAGCTTGGAAAGAAAGCAAGCAAAGCTAAAACATCGTCTGAGCTGTTTGAGATTCTGCAGTACTCTCGGAATTATCGAGAGCGATGAACCTGCCACTTCCGGAAATACTACCATGCTCAAGGTCTTTCGTGGATTTCGGAGATTTATTTGTGCTTAGCTTTGATTAACTTATGATTAGATTGGCTTTGTTTTTATGATTTTTTTGTCTTAGTGTACTTGAAATTGGAGATTTCAGAGGAAAGTGTACTGGAACGATACGTTTAATTTGCTTTAAATAATTTAATATGTCAGCTTTATACTTACTTATAGTTAATATCAACTAATGTTGTCCCATAATATTGCAGTGTTTTACAATTCTGTTCGTCGTATTAAAATTAAAAACAGTGTTAACATTTTAATTAAAGTTTGTGTCATAAAACGTAGGTGCACAATCAGCTATACTGATTATATTCGTATTGTATTAAATATTTTCACTGTTTCATAGAGTTGAGTGGTTGCATTTTCTATCAGGTTCCTCCTTTAATTCTTCCATACTCCTCCTAGACAGCTTCCACCTCATGGGGTGCCATCCTTGACGCATTCAACACGAACACTTTGAAATCCGCAGGCAGCTCGTCATCCCCGTAGAGTCGTTCACAGAAGTAGACTCTCCTCAAGCGACAGTTGGCGTGTATCTGGACCCGTGTCGTTTCAATATAGCTGGATCCATAAGCCCTCCTGGTGAAGTCACACAAATTGACTTGAACTTGATTCCATCCGTCGTCCAGCCGGAGTGGCATCACACAGTTGAACGGCCGGATGCGAGTACAGCTCTGGAAGTTGCTAGAGCGAAACCTCCGGCGGATGTTTTTGTCATCCAAGACCTCCACCTCGAAGGTGAAATAGCGCTTTAGGTTCTTCACGACCAGAACAAGAAACGGGAGCCGGATTCCAAGGCTAGTGTAGGGACACACTGGACAGTTGATGTAAGTAGTGCTCACGTTGTTCCCAATCAGCTCCAGGGTCACAGATCTGATACATGGGTCAGTTATACGCTTGATATGCCCGTTCATCGACTGGAGGGAGATACAAGCAAACAGTTGTGGAGGTTACGAAGGAGGAAACAGTTAAAACGAGTGGAAAGAGGAGGAGTAATGGAAAGGAACTTACACGGGTGCACCAAATGCTCAGGGGTTTGTTTCCGATTGCGTAAAAGATGGAGAGGAATCCGGCTTGGTAAGTGTTCCGAAACATGGTGCCAGGCGGTTTTTCTTTTTCCTATAGCGGAAGGGGGACACTGAAATCGTAAGGAGAAAAGCAAGTCTTACTTTTGTAATCGGGAATGAGGAACATACAGGGACAACTGAATGAATTATGTATTTCAAGAAACTAAAAAGGTATTTTGTAAAATGGGTTTTGAGGAAACCAAAGAGTATTCATAAATATATATTGAGATTTGGTAGCAATGACGATTCAGTTTTATAAACGATTGATTTGAATAAGGAGTAGTTTCCACTTTAGACTACCGACCGCCTGTCACACTTACGGTTTTGTTAGGACTGCAATGTGATGTGACCTTGGAATGCGTTCGGTCTTATCAAGGGCATGGCGAGACTCGTCGATAGCCTATACTGCATCATGTCCGTCAAACTGGTTTAATCTTTTCTATTCCGCCTTTCCGCCAAAAATATCATGGCTTGCAAACTCCTTTGGACCCCTAAATCTGCATGGACGAAAATGCATAAGAACTTATGCATTTTCGTCCATGCTAAATCTGGAATATGGACTATTATGGAGGATTTTAATAGTTTCGCAAAAAAACTAACGAAACTACAGGCTATCAATATCAAATCAAATTGTCTTCCAAAATACAAGTGTTTTGCGAGAAAGATTCGATTTTAAAACTTTGAACGTGCATGTTGGATCAAAACGAATGATGCTCGGGTGGGTGAACACCGTTTTGTAATCATTTCTAAACGAAACTTTAAAATTCGTACTTATTTACAATGATCAATGTCTTTGCATGAAATTTGGTTTGATTAGACACTAGCTGTACATAAATTAGTTTTGCATTTGCAAAAGTACACGATTACATCGTGGTGTGGTTGCATAATATGCACCCATGAACCCACTTGTAGAGCATTAGGGTTGAAGGTCGCCCTTCCGGTGCGCCAAACAAGGGCCTTTTAAATGCAAGAAGACCAACAAACAATCTTGAACTTGAGCTGTGCTGTTTACATGTTTACGGAGTGTGCAGCTATGCATATGCATTTTAGTTGTTGTTTTGTAAAGGACTGGCATGCCATATTAAAGGGGAGCTATTTTTATAACTACGAGCCAATCTAAAATTGGATATTTTTTTGGTATAAATGACAGGGAAAAGTTTGATGCAATCATCAATCAGCCATTCGACTCAATCAGTACAACAACAAGAATCAAAAGGAATTCTCATCGTACCCCGTTACAGTCAAGCAATCAAAATGAAGTTTGCAGCCGTCTTGGTAAGCTATACACATGATGAAATAATACAGTAGACGAGGAGGAATAATTACTAGTAATTTCGAAGAGTCTATTTTAAAAGTGTATTTTATTTTATTTTACAGCTTATGTGTTTCGCTGTGTTATTCGCGGTGATCTCGGCGCTTCCTGGGGACTCTGACAAAATGGAAAGGAGAGGAGGAAAAGGAAACGACGCTCCACCACCGCCACCTCCACCACCACCAGGCTGGGGCTGGGGTCCTCCACCAATGGCTTGGGGACCACCACCACCAATGATGGGATGGGGTATGCCACCTCCAGCACCACATTACGGTTAAAATCAACCTTTGTGGGGTGGAGTCAACTAATATGACTTTAAATTCAGTTTCTATTTTTTTATGAACGATATTTTTGATACGTCAAACAAAATAAAGTTTTCTTCCCAATTCAATACTTTTGTCACTATGATTTTGCTTTGTCGCTTCAAAAACTCATAAACACATATTCGACAACTCGGCACATGAAAGGCCTTCTGCAATGCCTTGTAGTAACCAACGTACCTGTGTAAATTACGAGTGTCTGCGAGGAACCAGAACACAAACAGCTACTGCCACTGCCATGCCATGAACGTAATAGAAGGCTGGATCATCTCGAAATCTCAACCAAAATCTGCCTATCCACTGCGTTCTTTTTGGGCCCTTGACCTTTTCAAGTTAGCTCACGTTAGTTCATTCCCCACGTGAATTGAAAATCATTCATGACTCTACTGCAAGCAAACTGCTTAATATGTATTGTACATCTATAAATCGCCGTTGAAAGAACTGTGGCGTGAGTGGCAAGAAGAGGCAGGAGGAGGATACCTCAAACATGTATATTGGATGATGACGTCCACGTCGACTCCCAGAGTGTGAATCAAATAGTTACCTGTGGTCAGGTCCCTTCTGAATGTTAGGTGATTCAAGACCTGAGTAAATCTTATAAAAAGTTCGCGGCAGTTCAACATTTGTGTCTCGCAGTGCACCATGTGGAATGATTTGGCTTGTTGGGAGTGAACGGCGTTGGAAAAACGACGACCTTCGGAATGATCACTGGAGATGAAACACCGAGGGATGGGCATATCTACATACAGTGTGGACGGTACTGCGGCGGAATAAAACGAAGGTACAGCAATGGCGATGATTGGAGACCCTCAACTGATTCTTGACGAACCAACAAGCGGTAAGTTTTTAACGCAAATTCTGATTGTGAATTTCAAATAGCGCGACGCTCGCGTAACCAACGCCAAATTTTTCACGCGAAAATAAATGAGCAGAGCTAATTGTGTTGTCGTTATGGGGTGTGACCCCGGCGAAAGAGCACCTTCTTAGCAACCACATCTTATACGGTGAGCCAGGGATTGAAAACATTTTAAAAAATTGGGAACTCAGTTCGTAAATTTTTTTAGGGGAACATACATTTATGACGGTACAAAATGTTAATGATTTCTCTATCGGCAATAAATTTTTAAATGGCCATGTTTTGAATATACTGGGTAGTTTGACAAATGAGATTTGTTACCATTGAAGTATGAACGTTCCCCTAAAAAAAATTACGAACTGAGTTCCCAATTTTTTTTTTTTTTTTTTTTTTTTTTTTTTTTGTTTTCAATTCCTGGCTCACCGTGTAAGATGAGGTTGCTAAGGAGTGCTCTTTTGCCGGGGGTGTGACGGTTTGACATTGACCATTAGTGGTCCAAACCGTCCAAACGGTCCACGTCCAAACGATAAGCTCTGATGAAGTATTTTTTGTAGGGAGTAGGGACATAATGACACATGACCCTCATGCGGATGGATGCAGTGAAGGAACGACTATTCTCGCTTGTTTAATCAACGATATGTCGTATAATTTTTTATTTAAAACATTCATGCATAATATTCCATCCATTACACACAGTTTTTTTTTCAATATTTTTTAAAACATAATAAATTCTATAAAATATTTATATATATTGATTTTGTATCGTTATGATTGAAGTTAATAAACAATTCATTTATACTATTAATGACTTTTACCAGAATGGAACTCATTCTCTCATCATATTAGGAAAATACATTCAGAGAAAAGAAATCGTTTCATATCGCCCCATTTAAATTTTTTCCCCCCATCTAAGTTTACATTAGATAGGACATCAAAAGAAAGCAGGTGAAAGTTACACGCACACACACGCCAGCTACTCTCCAACCAACCAGTCCGTTCCGCTCTAGTCCCGTGCGTACTCCGACCAGGCAATTTAAGAAGCATGGCGTAGGAGCGACGGAAAATACCGCAAAGCGGAACGGTGCTGTTGGTTTGAGTATACATTCATCACCAGACTTTAATTTCATTTTGGTATTAGACCTTTGTCGATTCTCAAGAAATAGATTGCTCCATTATTAGTTTTGTAGAACAATGTGTGAATGGTTGAAAGTTGAACACAAAAGAAAACTTTTCACGAGAATGGGTGTGTGTGCCCTCTTGACTAACAGTTTTCATTTTAAGTGCTCCTTGATAAATTATTACTTGTAATTTATGCTTTCTCCACGAGTTTCAAGAGAAAGTTTTTTTAGTCTTTAGCCGTTCCGATTAGCAGCACAAACTTTTTTCGTAATAATACACGGCATAGGATGGTTATTATCGAAAAAAAATGTATGATTTAACGGTGAAAGTTATTACTTTCTTTTTTTTTGTTTTGGCGCGAATGAAAGATGATATATTCCAGGGAAAACATAATTTTACGAGGAGAAATAAACATTTTTTTTTTTTTGTGAAAAAAGGGTTCGTTGTGTACCCAATAACTTTTTTGTTTTTGTTGGAACAAACTTGGTAAAAAAAATCACCGACAATTTTTGCTCAACTATAAAGATAACTTTTGACTTTAATACAATAATTTTTTGCATACTGGAGAAAATGACTAAAAGAAACGCATTCTACCTTTTTTGTTTTTGTATGGGTTTACGTGTGAGATTTATGTAATTAAACTATATAGAAAATCATAGTCGTCCAGAGGTAAGTTTAAACATGGATAAAGTCATACAAAAATGTACAAGTACTACAGTTTACCAGTATATTGCACAGTAACAAAAAACAGTTTTTAATTCTTTGTAAATATGGTCTATACACAGTTATTATATAAACGATTGTTTCATTTGCTAGATTAGGTATATTTTTTATACAACTTAATTTGTTAAGAAAAAAAAATCTTTTGGTATTTTTGGTAGTTTCACTTTTAGGAATTACTGCTGCTGCTATTATTGTGCTTCGTCGTCAGCCTAAAAACAGTTTCGACTCCTTTCACATTGACGCTAACGGTTTTCACATCCTTGTCTAGTTTGTCCAGGTAGTTGGTAAAGCTGTCGACAATATTCCTGGAAATATCAAAAGAAATGTTGTCTTAGATTACCCCGTTGTATTACATAAAGACGTGTTTTGTGAAAGTTTATAAATGTTATCTACTTACATGTACTTCTCAACTTGTCCGTCTGCATTTCTATTATACCTGACCACAAACCAAAGGTCACTGGGAAGCTGATAAGCGTACACATCGTGCACTTCCTCTGTCGGTGTTTCTTTTATGCTACTGCTCGGTCTCATGTGCTTCTCAAACGCTTGGCTCAGCGCCTCGTCCTCCGTCAGCCTTTCCTTTGACGACTTTTTCTTGTCGGTTGTCATCAGATAAGCATGTCTTCCGCCAGTAGCTTCCTCTTCGTCGTCATCCTCATAGTCTTCATCGTAATCCTCTTCGCGTAAGCGTCGACTTCCTGACGGGTAATTATTTCGGGAGATGGTTGTCGCTCTTGCTGACTTGGATGAAGACGTCGCCACTAGGGGAAGGGCGATGCTGCTGCTACTCGGATGAGTTCTCTTTTCTGGTGCATCATGAAGAGGGCTGATTTTATTACTCTCATCTATTTCCGGTACTACTTCGTCCCCTTGATGGTGAGAAGAGTGTTGTTGTTGCTTGTCGTGGTGAAAGTGCACATGTTTGCTGTGATGATGAGGATGGTTATTATTATTATTAGTGTAATGGTGATGATGATGACTATTTAGATTGCTCCCTGGGCTGAGACGATGTGAGGAGTGGTGATGGTGGGAGTCGTAACGTTGACCCTTTGCGTAATTACTCGTTGGTTCACTGCTATTTGTAGAGCCACGGGGGCGACATGAGACAGAACATGCCAGGAAGGATAACAAAATCGCTCCGGTTAGCAGAGTCTACAAAATTAAAAGATAAAACAAATTGTATCAATATTCATTTTTTTCGGTAATTATATTGGGCGTGTATTTCTCCGTCATATTAATTAGAAATGGTGTGACATGAGTACTTATTGATTAACAAGCCTTCTATGGATCATTTTTCAGACGAAAGTTCTAACACGCAGTGGGAACCTCATTCCCTGGAGAACCTATTATATATAAAAAAAAGAATGTTCGGTGTAAACAGGTACCTAACCAGTATGATAAGGTTTTGTTTGGCTGTTTATTTCTGTTGCATGCAAAAGCCTGTAAGCATGGCTCATTAGTCAGAGAATAAACATTTTTCCTTGTCGGTTTGTGTTGTGTAACTGGCTAAAAGGTAATTGCAATGTATTATGGTAATGGCCTTGGTGGCTTGTGAAAAATCGTAACGGGAGTTTAACTGATGATGATGAATGACGGTGAAAGAGTAAAATGTACGGGTGTGCTTTCCCCGAAAAAAGGAAAGGTCTGTTGCTAGTCATTCCGCTGCTCAGAGTAAATGCGGTAAAAAAAACTGGTGATACAATAAAAACCCAGGGAAAATACACGCACCAAGTGATATATAGCCAACTACATGGATTATTTTATAGCCTTTTAAAGTCTCCACTTTTTGTTGTCGCTTCAGATATTTTAGCTCTGGGCAGTGGAAACAAAGGCCCAACAAGAGTGAAAGCTGCTTTCTTTATCGGTGAAAAAAAAAGAAATGCGATATCAAAAGAAAATAGGATTGTCCTAGGCTGCTGATGATAGAATTTATGTGAGCCGTACACTACAACACGTCATCTTTTGTAATAAAAAACACGACCATTAGCGCAGGCAACAAGAGAAAAAGCCATGACTTTAACTGTGATGCCTTTTTTTGTTCTATAAATTCTTCCCAAAATGGACGTAGAAATGAGTTAATCATTTTTATTATTGTTCGCCATAATCATTTTAGTAGTTTCCACGAAATTAATCAGATTCCGGTTCAAAATTCTAGTCAATGTGTACATAACTAGTTGTCTGATTAAAAATATTAGAGGAGAAAGCTGTGTGGGTGGTTTCCCGAGAAAAACAGGATGAATGATGCAGTGTGGTTTGACATGGAATTCATTGGAAAGTTTGTCGTTCGGGGAAATATTGCGTGGTGCATGCATCTCTATTTCCGATCCTGCCAAACCCATCAGACTACCTTCAGTCACTTTAACGAGGTTGATTATGAGAGACAAAAGCATGAAAAAAATGATTAATAAATGTCATAACTCTTAACATAGACACACCATAACGCAATCCATTTCCGGGAGGGAAAATAACCAGTGGATGGAGTTTGATGAACTACTCTTCTCTCCAAGAGGATTTTCCCCGGAAGGAGGAAATTGGACGAAAAATAAAATTATGTTTCCAATAGCCTTCGGCTTTCTCTGAAGCTATTTGTATAAAACCTATTGGTTATTTATTATTACTGCAGAATTAATCATTTTCAAACCCATCAGACTACCTTCAGTCACTTTAACGAGGTTGATTATGAGAGACAAAAGCATGAAAAAAATGATTAATAAATGTCATAACTCTTAACATAGACACACTATAACGCAATCCATTTCCGGGAGGGAAAATAACCAGTGGATTGAGTTTGATGAACTATACTCCTCTCTACAAGAGGATTTTCCCCGGAAGGTGGAAATTGGACGAAAAATAAAATTATGTTTCCAATAGCCTTCGGCTTTCTCTGAAGCTATTTGTATAAAACCTATTGGTTATTTATTATTACTGCAGAATTAATCATTTCGTGGAAGATCTTTATTCGGGGAAACCTTCTGGGTATAGAATTTTATGTGTCTGGACTGTTGACTAGGAGGGAAACTATAATCCAGATGAGGAATTAGTTATGTTTGGCTAGGCTCTGGTGGTTCAAAAAGTAGATCAGCTAACTGGATCACCAAGTACTAGAGAGAAAGTAAAACTTTTTAGTAAAATAGCAATGGACTTTGTACATCTGGTCACACAGGTCTGATTTTTTTCGGATAGTAAGTATTAAATGGGATTTTCTCTTGTTTCTTTGCATGATTAGTGTGTTGGGTTGCAAGTGCCAGGATTTTCCTGGCTCTCAAGCCAATAAGTGTCTCAACGAGGAAAAAAAGTAAAAGCTGGTTGATTCCAGAGAGAAAAAGAAATTGCCACTTAGTACATATGTGTACCAGAAAATTGTATTCATAGTAGATTTCCTTGTGTGTATTTGGTCACAGGTCACTATGATAAAAAAAAAGAAAATGGTAAAACAGAGTTTTATGTACCTAGTGCCCAGTTTTCTCAATTACTTAATGGGAGTTTTTGGAGGCAATAATCATGCGTGTGACGGCCAGTATAGAGCTATATATTTTGACCTGCTTGCAAAATACCCCTTCATCATTAACTCTAGGCTGTAATTATCTAGTCCAGAGGAACATTTCTATTCTCATTTCAAGTGAGCTTGCAACTAGTTCCTAATGCTCATGAAGGCAAACCTATTTTTTTGTACTTTTCCATGGGAAAATATAGGAAAATGCTTACACCAACAAGTCGTTATGAGGGAAAACTAGCGGAAAAGTAAGTTGAGTGTAGATGTTGATGAATACCAAGAGAAAATTAACCCTTGATGCTTTCCATCCTAATGGACTAGGAAAAAAACACAAGAGAAAATCAAGCCGCATAGAAACACGCTCCTTCCGTTACAAAAATTATTACTGAAGAAAAAGAAGTGGTATTTGCCGTAGCAGAATATCCGTCAATGTTTAAGCTAGAATGGCACGACACAGTTGTCACTCAAGTAGGTATTCACTAGTCCCCTCAGGGATAGATATCAAGATAGTCGTATAAAAAAAAAACCTGTCATATCTATCTATCCGTATAATTACGCTTTTGGCTCAAATTAAACCTTCGCTTGACTGACTTTATAGGCTCATAATACCCTGAAATGACAAACAATACATGAGATTGGCAGAAACGACGGAGCAAAAAATAAGTATTGTTCTTTTTTAGATTACAAATGCATGCCATATGGTAAGGAACAAGTAAGGATTTTCTTTCAAATGGAATAATGGAAGTATAGCGGCAATCATTAATAAGCCCCTGAAGTAACATCAGATTTTGAGAAGGCACATGTAACAAAATAGCTTCTACTTTAATGACTACGGAACAAAAAAAAAGAGTCTTTTCTTTATCTGAGCAAGTAGTGGGGAAGATATCCGTACCAAGTTAATAGAAAAAAGACTAATTTTCTGCGGTTATTGTGTTTACAATGATTTGCACAATTTGCCGTCTTATTGTGAGCCCAAGTGACAATCAAATTTGATTGCGGAGTGACAGGGAAATGGGCGGGTTGATGGAAATGTTGCACCATCATCACGTATGAAAAGAGATGGGTTCACACGTAAAA
>JAAXOA010002492.1:0-13103 GCA_036561885.1 Salina celebensis | reverse complement strand
CACCAAATGTCTTGATACTTTTTCCGGATGCATACTTGCACCGTTGTTTACTTGTTTGCTTTCCAAGGTGAAGCCACAACCACCTATGGCACTGATAACGTTACTGGCACAAGCCAAAATTACCCAACTTGGTTCCAATGGTCTTGTATACGGCTAAGTCGATCTGCCCTCGATCTAAGTTTTGGGAGGAGGTCATGGTGTATCTGGCAGCATTCTTTTCTTTGCGGGGAAAGGATCAGAAATACGAGCAAATTGCTGTCGAAGATATATTTCAAAAGTTCTTCACTTTATTCACAAATTGCATTTTCAAACCAACAATGTTCCCCAGCCACCAGCAAATTTAGGATGATAACAACTAGTTTGGTAATCGCTGGTGAGGTTCCATGTTACAAAGCATTTTATCAACAATTTCAATGATATAGTACAAAAACATGGATATGAGCGTTTCTAAATCGACATCCGCAGCGGTTTAGTTGCAATCGATGATGCAGTGAATTTCATTGATAACCTAAGTAGGTAGCATAGTTGCCGGTGTTATATTTGAAGACGAGCAGTTTTTGAAGAACTATTCGGTCGTGTTAAAATTACTAACATAATTAGATCACCTTGGAAATATGACGGAAAACAACAGCCCTAAATGATAATGAACAAGGGAAACGGGTAACAATGATGTTTTTCAAGGGAGTTCAACAAGGGATTTTCATGTTTGCAAGTTGGTATATTAATTATACATTTACAAATCCTTGTATGTATGTATTTTTAAAGCTGTGTGGGTGAAAATTGTATCAGTTAAGGAATCTAGTTACCACGACCGATATAATGTACAGTTAATCATCATTTAATTATCGTCTTCGCCAGCTTCTTGAACTATTAAGTTTGTTAGGGATAATTCCAAATAGTGACATGATTTCAGATTACCCTTGTTTATGTAAAATTACTTCAAGGTGGTGCATTTACGTTCTAGTTAAGTACGCATACATGAAATTTGCTTGTGGTGAAATTATTCGAAATGGTAATTTTACAATTTATGGTTTATTACCGCGCTCCAACTAGTTGTAACAATAAATCACAGTCAAGGTATCCCATCATGCCAATCACTTGAAAATAAGTTTGACGGAGTCTTTTGTAGCACCACTGCCAGCAGGAAACACAAAGAAGAGCGTTTGCTCATTGATAGTGCGTACTTTTATACTAAAAAACCAGCACAAAAAGGGATTGTAATGGTTGGTCCATTTGGACATTTCACAAGAACAGCTTGACTTTATTACTTTAGTAGTGTCGAAGGTTAATTTTTATTATTTTGATACGGTTTTCAATCTACAGAATTGTTTAAAGCAACCCGTTAGGTATATCTTCTATGAATCATGATGTTATTACATAGGATTGGTAATGAAAGGCCATTACTCTGTTAAAGCTGTTCTTCAAGTGATCTTTCCATTGAGGTTTCATGTAAAAATTATTCTTGAAATATACGTTAATGGGATGATAATGATATGATTACAACCATCATGTTAAAACTTTATACATTTTAATAACACTTGTGGGTGGTTTTTGAGCATGAAATTTTTGGATAAACGGAAAAATATAGACATGTAAGTCAGCCTGTTTTTGAAGAAAACTGTTTTATCCATTTTTGTAATACTTTACGCACTCGCACGACTGATTTTCTAGATTTCTTTGTTGGATACAAAAGCCTATTAGTGTGATGAGTAAAACTTTGACGAAATTCAAAAGAACCTTCAAAATTGCAACTTTGCAGATTCACCACCGATTTATCGATTTTATCGTTTGTTGTTAATGCACTCACGTGCATTAACAGATACCTAGTTTTTTCCCTACGTGTCTTTATCAAACTGTTCTTGCGAATGGTTCCACTTGATTAGTTTTAGTTTGTGCTTTTGAATTACCAGCTGAATAGTTTCTCATAAAATGTTCAACAGTCAGTTGGCTTGACAAAGATTTGCGCATGGTTTGATGTACATGCATTATGTACTTGTCAACCTACAATATTTTTTTTACAACCTAAAGGTTTTTTTTTAAACTTAAAGACATAATTGCTAACCATAACGGTTACGGTTCTCTACACAATACAATATGACAAGGATCTAGAAGACAGTTTACTTCAAGATCACTACCAGCCATAGACGATAATTTGTCCTTTAAAGTTTAAATGCATTTTTTTCTTTTAAAAACACCATAAATTACGAATATGGTTTCCCATACAGTTAAACTACATCATTTCCCAGAACTAGTCTTTTCAAGTTATTACATCATAAAAAAATACTTCATGAATTGTTGCTACAAGTTTCCTTCCCAGATTGAAATTTTGATTGAACTGATGTCAACCAGAAACAAAGGTAAAGATTTAAAGCAAAAGTCCAATCAATAATAGGGTTTGCTATTGCCAAAAATTAAAGTCGACGCCAGTTTTGCAACGAAAGATCAGTTCACAATTCATTATTTACTTACTTACTTACACATTACTTTATGAAAACAAATGTGTAATCCTACCATTGCGGATAACATGAAGAAAACCTAATTGAAATGTGCAGAAATTACTCGTGGTGCATAATATGATCCTTTTTTTCAATTTAGTAGCAGTTCGTGAACTAATGACAGTAAATTACTGCGTGACCTCTTTGTTTGTTTTTGTAGAGAAACTCAATATCATCAAGTTAGTTCATCATGAACCTGATCTCCCTAACATTGTGTCTCAGTCTCACTCAACTAGTGTAACCGATACTTCATGAAAGAATAGTAGTCATAAGCTTATTCTAAAGATGAACAAAAGCAAATAAGCTTTCCCTCTATTTCATGATCTCCTCAGGTTTCTCCCTTAATTGTCAATGACATTTTAGACTCTGTCAAGACAACCGCCTTGTCCAAGGTAACAACGTGTGAAACAACAGTATTTCATTGCTACGTGTACGTAGACTTGTATTTCAAAGTTACCAAACAACTAAACATAAAGGAAACACAATTTTCAGCCAAAACACAAAATGAAACAAAACAAACAATGGATTTGATGAGATTGAAAGTGTATGTAATTTTTTGAAAAGCCATCAGTCAATCCATCTTTGCTACACCGTTCCTCGTTGGTTTGTAGATACCCTAACCGCTCTTTATACACACTTTCTTTTCAAGTGAAGAATTGCGTATTTAAAGTAGGCTCGTAGTACAATCAAAATGCTATGAATGTTATCCATACAGTCTCTCTGACATATGTAATTGTATGAACGCAAAGTTTCCGCAGAAAAGGCAGGCAAAAATTGTTCTGTTCTGTCAGCATTATCAAGGTTTGACTAAAGACTCAAATATAATCTTAAATAAGGTATGTGTCAAAATTCAAAACGCTCATTAGCACATAATTAACTGCCAACTGCTACGTAGCTTTTAACTTTTGGATGAACCAACGCATCTGGCCCTGGCCTGTTGACTGACAAGAGACAGGCCACAGCTCCGAAATCATTGCATAGGGGATCAGATAGACGTTAAAGCTTCAATTTCCACCAAAATATCGTAATAACGTTCCGTTAAACTAATTTGGCTGTGGTAAAAAGATTTACCTGGCAATGCTCGGCATTCTGGGATAAATTCTCGTTCCTATTAATAGGCCAACGTAGTTTTATATCGAAAGAAATGTTTGTAGCCATAGGAAACATGGAACCCATTAAGCAAGATTTTGTTGACAGCATGATATTGAGTGGTGAAAGTTCATATTTTGTAAGCTACTGCGAAAAATTGTAATTTGATTCGCCTCAAGTTGGTATAGTTCGAAAAAAATAACGATCTCCCTTAAATCACTTCGTTTTTATAGATACATAATGCTGATCAATTGACGACCTCTACCATGGTGAGGCCTTCGAAAACTTCGCAGTTCCTTTTTATAGCTGAAGGGTGTGGACGATTAGAGCGATGCTATCAAACACACTAAATTAGTTAAACGCTTATAACATAGAGAACGAGATAGTAGCATTTATAAAACTTTACAAAGCTTTGTATACAAAATGTGAAGCTATTAAACCGGAAGGAATGCAAAAATGCAACAATAATCCGTAGCGTTCATGTCTCAGACGTGTATCTTTTCAGAGTAGAATGTTCGGTATTATGACAGGGTGAACCAATGCTAAAGTACTTGCTGTTAGGGGCAGTTGTCAAGAAACAAATCAAAACACTGTCTGAAACTTGCACGTAACATTGAAGAAGTGAGAGCGTCTTTTTCATTGCTTGGCATTAAATAACAGACCTTAACAAAAGCTGCAAGAAGCATTGTTAAGTGCCGTCATTTTTATTACCAAAACCAATATGAAATGAAAGCTGTTTGCTATAATAACGCAGCTGAATTTTCTGTTGAACTAAACTCATCCTGTTATCAAAAGCTGCAAGAAGCATTGTTAAGTGCCGTCATTTTTATTACCAAAACCAATATGAAATGAAAGCTGTTTGCTATAATAACGCAGCTGAATTTTCTGTTGAACTAAACACATAAAGCATCCTGTTAAATAAATCCTGACTCAAGCCTTACGCTTCGACAAAAGGCTCCGAAAACAATACTATTACCTGTTAAAATTATAATTAGGATTGTCCAATGATGTACATACTAAAACGCAGGTAAGATCTCCCAGGTAAAATATAATAAGATTAATAGGATTGATCTTCTAGATCTAGTAAAATCTGCCTCCAAGTCATACTAAGGATTTTTCCTATGTAATGCTTTTCGAAGGGTTTGGTTTCTCTTCAACAGTATTCGTCAAAAGCAGTCGATGAGTTCGGTCTGTATAGCGCAGACAGACGGACAAACCGACTAATGTGAGTAGTTCCGTAGTAAACCGTTTGGTTAGTAATTGTTTTGAACACTTGTTGAAAAACTCAAGAAAAATTCTACAGGGCATATGTCTAATATACTTTTTTTCAGAGCCAGGTTTGATTTCGTCGTTTCAATTTAATTTTCTCATTTTTCCTGTCAAGAAAAGAGAAAGTAATTTAAAGAAAATCGGCAAAAAAATTATACTTTTGTTAGAATAAATAGCATTGGATGGCATTCATACATCTCACATTTCATAGCAACAATGACGATATAAGAAATTCGCTTTAAAAACATGGCGAAATAAACCAGAACGATTCAAATGACACGGACGAAATAACAATTATGCGTCTCATCTAAATAAACAAAGTTTGATAAATAAGTTAATTTTTTTTTTGTCAAAACATTACTTGAGGAATTAAATATTTACATTAGAAGTGGTTGTTCTACATAAAACAATAATAAAAACAAAGCCATAAATTTCCTGTCGTTTAGTTTGTGCAATACTTCGCAAGCATGAATTTTTACTAGCCCATTTGCCCCACGACTGATTCAACTATTGCCATTACCCTTTGATTCTACATATTTGTCATTTTCGCTATTTTTTACAAGCTCCTAGTACTTTTTGCACATGTCATTTCACATGTTACATAACCAGAAAATGAAGTACAAGAAGCAAGTACGCACGTAGTTCATTAACTAGTTTCTCGATAGATATTTTACTCCTACTCAAGTGTCGGCGTTGGTCAAATGACAGTCATGTATGTACATCCGCCTTATTGCGTTTGATAATTGAACGTTTTTGCGAGTGCACAATAGTGCAATTGTTGCACTACCTCACAAAATTGCACTTTTCTTAACCAGAGCTCTTGCGTGCACGGTGCACATTTTGCTTGCTATCACAACAGTTTGCTGCGTGCATCTATGAGAAAAGTCCATATCTATTACGTATTGTCAATTCTTTCTGAATCTTGTGATCGTCCTCGTCCATTTTCAAAACGTGTGTGTGGGATTACAAGTCTTGGTGGCGAAGAAAAACGCAAAGTTACTTCATCAGACAGATAATATTGCAGCTACTCTACTCCCGATATGAATGCTTGTTTCCTGCAGGGTAAAGTCATGCGTGCTATGCAAAAATATTGTAATCATGGATCCTCATCATCACGAACGCCAATCTTATGGTAATATTTTGCAAAAAAATTAGACAAGACAGTGTTTCTTTCGGTATCCATCAGCACCTCTATGTTGTATGCATTATGTAGGATATTCTGCTAAACTTCATATTCTGATGGCTCATAAAAATGTGAGAGATCATTTTGCACCTATATAAACAAGCATAAAAAGTATGCTAAAAATGGTGTTAAATGAGGAGAACGCAGATTAAAATTATTTTCATTTGATAATTCAAAAGTAACACATTTTAGGCGCATTGTGTACACACTTGGTCCACTCTGACTCCTTGGCAGTTTGTAACTTTGGCTAATTTCGTCGATTTTAAAGTCCATTAACGCCAAATCGTGGCAAAAAGAATCAATTCATATATACTCTAATGAGTTAATCCAGCTAATTAACACGTAAAAAAAATAATAACAAGCGTCTGTGGTCGGGTGGCAACCGGTCATCCGTATTTCGATTATTACCCATTATTATGGGTTCTGTTCTTCAGAAGTACAAAGTGCGTTGTACGTTTGCGCTCTAACTTCCGTTAGAGTTAAAATTAAACTTTCAAACTTGGAATATAGTCTTAGGGGTCTATGAGTAAGTACCCTATTGAATTTGGGCCCTGTTGGTCAAGCCCTTCGACAGGCACCTGCAGGTGCTCGAATATGCAAAAAAAGTAAAGCTTATTTTCTTAATGGAAACGAAACCTACCAAGGTCTTCTTAATTTTCAATCAAACCACCTCCCCCAAATTTCATCCCCTGGGGGTAGAAGGGCTTTAATTTTATTTCTTTTGAAGATAAATTAATGAAACGGTTGTTTAAATAATTGAACTATAATAATGGGTTTTTAAATTTTGCAACATTTTATTATAAATAGATGTTATATACGAATATTGAGCGGATGTCATTATGTCATACATACCTAGAATCAAATATGGAGTGGGATATTAAGGGTACACAGATAACTGTAATATACCAATACACAAGCTCTAAATATGCCATCCCGAGAACGCTGCAATATTTAGTTTATATAAAACGGGCCTGCACGACCATGTGTAATCTTGTGATGCGTGTTCAAGATGACCGATTTTTTGCAGCATTTGGTATGAAACGTCTTGCTTATATTTTACCGCTAAAAATAAAACTTCTTGTTCCTTTTAGCCGACAAAACGATCGAACATCAAGTTTTTCAAAAAATACGTTCTGTTTAGTGACGCGAATGACGAAGGCAAGGTAAGATTGTGACTATAAATGCTCTTTAAATGTATAAAATACCTACAAGGCGAGGCAACGATGATATTTACTGCACGCCACAATGCCTAGGTTCAATTTGCAAAGTCTCCGCTAAAATGTGCCGTACCATCATCGTGAAATGTATCAACATTCAACAATGAGCACCGCACGGACCGAACTGTGCATTTTTACTTTGCTGTTTACATCTATGCAGAATGCAGGCTTTTGGCCGAGTTATCTGGTTGACTTGCTTGGTTTCTTGTCGGCATGTTATGTATTAGTTAGCTGTTGGAGATATTATGGTCATTCAGTTATTTATTTAACATAATTGAAAATAATATCCCTTACCAGTTAGAAAATGAAGTTCTTTTATAAAAAATAAGAAGTAACTTTGTGCGTAAGTAAGCTTTGTACCTGTATCATATGCGTGGTTAAATGACTTTTTGTTGAATGTTAAAAACTCACAACGAGTAACTTCAAACTTTAGTCTTCTTTGACGTGATAATTTAATATCTTGATATCTGTCGTCTTGGTGTTTTTAAATGACTTTCTATCACGGGAGTCAGATTTGAATTAGGGAAATTTTTATCAGTTGAAATATCGGAAAGATACCTATTACATCTTTTAAGGCAGATTGATCTACACTACTATAACGGTCAGTTTGCCTGGTTAACAACATGCGCATAGAAATCACAGTCTGGAAACCGTCAAAGACACTGGATACCTTACTTTTAATGCAGTATTACCGAAAAGTTGCTCAATGACATGTTTCCTGCGCATGCAAGATTATGTGCCATGTGGGAGCCTCCCAGGCTTATTCTTAATTGACGCAGGTAGGCGCCTGTAAACCAATATTGATCTGCATTTATACATAAGGTGTTGTAGAAGTGGTAACAATCAATCACAGGTTAGAGCCCGTTTCCATAATGTCCAATTCCTTTTAGGCTGCATTGTAAGTATTTATCATTATCGCAGATAATACAGCTTTCAAAACGGAAAAAATTAAATGAATTATTTCCTGGAAGCACTTCTAAAATCGCTTTTTGGTTTTACAGCGCAAATAGTAAAGCCGTGTTTGTGACAAACGAATACAGTAATTTGTCGTGATGAGAGCCGAAGTTCCGCTAAAGTTCATCTCAGTCAACGGTATACCTACCAAGACTTATTTCCTGTCTAAAAGTAGCATACAGAAAATGTACATGGGTAACAAAAGAAAGAGCAAAAATCTCTGTTTCAGTAGGCTTCCTCAATGAGCCTTCAAAATAACTTTACAGTTGAATGTTAGTGGTTGGTTGTGGTATTTCATTTGTACTTGTTCGCAAAGATTGTGCGTAAGAAAGTTAACCTTGAAAAAGTATAAGCAGGCAAATGGTCGTACTATTAAGGTATAACGCATGAAAGGCCGTGGGTCCTAAAAGTATAATGCGTATTTGGCATAACCTCTGTTATTTTCATAATTTTAAGTATTTTTGTAGATAAACGCCAGAAGATTTCCTCACCGATCCTAGGCTAACAAAGTTCATAGAAGGCACCAATGGCTCTGTAATGATTACACACACAAATTAAAGCAATATTAAATATCTTTGAAGCATGGTTCAATCGGTAATGCGAAATGAAGCAAGTTTGTAGGTAAAACCCTAATTTTTCCAACTGTACAACGGTATTTTGCATTTAACCTTTTGCAATATTAAACTTTTTACGTCGTATACATTGTCACAGCTAATACTGTTTAAGTTGTACGATGTACGCGTTATACCTTCTCAAGTTATACGAATTGATGTAATGCTTTTGCAACACCACAATCATTGTAACTTCATCAAATATCAATTCCCTGTCAAATGCACTCTATGCTATTTCCCTTTGTATTCCCCATTTTCAATCAGAATAGATGACGTGATATTTTTTTCACTAACTTTTTTCACCTGTGGTCAGTGTATTGTTGTAAACATCCTACATTATCTGAAAGTCACAGTAACAATGTAAATGGGTTTGTTTTTATTGTCAGTTGATCCGTTGGGCTGAAATTCAGTAAAATATACCAAAGCATACTATATTTGTTGATTCATGTATTCTCTATTGGTATTTTTGAGGATCTTGATTACGACACTAACCAGAAATTTCAATTAATATTTGGGTTGCAACTGCTCCGCATTAAACAAGCGTATTGTCAACAAAACTACCTGCACTACAAAGCTGCTCGTAAAAGCATTATCCTCTCCAATACTTGTGCAATAGCAACGGCATAATAAAAAGCAATCTTTGTTTCAATCAGTGTGTATCAATATTCATGTCGAAGGACAATTAAAAACATAATCTATATTATGCCGGTGTTGTGTATAAATTACCACACGCTGTATCTGAAACGTAACCAAAGGCACATTGTTACTTACGCATAAAAAGCCACATTAGGAAGGTTAAACGTTAGGACTGCAAAATCGTTCAGAAAATGATAAACGTCCACGGTAGTGGTTGTTGTTTGGGTGACTTTGTTATTAATGAATTAGTCAGCGTTAAATAATATAAGAAGTCGCAAGCCCATATTTATTTCGGCAGTAAAATGCTTTTTATGTTAAAAATTATTTCACAATGATATTTTTAAAAAATGTTGGTGCAGCTGCAGTTTAAAACGTCTCCCCAGCACATTAAGAGTCGTTTTACGAAAACCCAGACGACACCTGCAATTAGATGATAGCGAGGTAGGTAGGAGATGAATATATGGCGTAATTTTCGATGAGTACTGTTATTCCTTCAAGTTTACTTTACTCGTAATACTCATATTTAAACATGAAAATACGACAAAAAAGCATATCTTGCTAAGGATTTCATGAAGTTTGAAACAATCAAGTATTTATATTTTGCCAAGAGGGGTGTGTTGTCTTTTTCACACGTTTTCTACAGCTTGAGAATTTCCGTTGTAAAACTGCACGCTGATTTGTATTTTTAGCAAGCGGCATTGCATCCATTTCATTCCATAAAGGTAGGATTTTCTTGATGTAAATATATGATTTTGTATTTTATTGCTCCCAAGAGGAAGTATCATTTCAAAAATGGTATCAAAACTTGCGTCATTTCGGGTATGAACTGCGAAATATGAGGACAGAGAGAATGTAGTTTTTTTTTTTCTTTTTTGTAACTGTGGCATTTGAATTAGGAAATGCCAAGTAACATGATGAGGTAAAATTTAGATGGTATTTTTTGTTGTTGAATCTCTTTGTTGGTGACTTTTTTCATGTTGTTTGATGTGTCGTTTCTTTGTTTATGATCGTATTTTCCTAGGGGATTACAGAAATATCACAAGCTTTGTACTGAGCTTTCAACCCACTCAGTTCTCATAATCTATGACAATATCGTGTATATCATGTTCCAAAAAACCATAAAAAGAGGTTACGGATCAGATAAAATGAAAATGAGAAAAACTTATTACGTAGACATCGGAAGTTTGAACAACACATGGAATATTATTGTCAGACAGCATGGAATACAAAAGGAAGCTACAGATTTCATGCCTGCACCCATCCGAAATCAAATGGTGCGTTTTTTGTTATCATGACTACAATTGTGAGTATTAATTTACTACTCAAACCGAAAGTAGATGGTCTAGAATTAACAATGAAAACAAAATTTGTCAGTGATATGTAACTACGAAAAGGTAATAAGGATGTTAAAAACCAAACAAATATGCAGGCATAACTAAAAATATGTATTATGATTGCAAAACGTTGACATAGAGGGAAAGCTGTTGCTCAAACTGGCAAACTCCAAAAAAAGGAACCCGGTAGTGTAAGCAAAGGGATTCTACTCAATCAGTTGCACCCGCAGAATAAACACGAATTAGAGAAAACAACTAATATTTTAGCAAAACGCGGTGGGCTTGCTCCAAAAGAATATTTTTGCATATTATAATGTTTGACGTTAAGCCGGTAGCAGAATTTCCCCAAGCCCATTTGGCCCAGTAATCTTCGCGCAAGGGTGAAATTATTTTTATACTATAACAGGATAATAAAACCAGTAAAACGTTATTACGTTAGCTGGCCACATTTGTGATTGTATTGAAGGAATGTTTGCTATGATTTCATCGGTAAGTCACATAATATAGAGCCGATAAAACCTGTAATTTATACGCAGGAAGACGCTGAGACAATGCAAGAACGTCCAGACGCTGTATCTTCCAGTACTTATGGGTTTCAATTTTCGATTAGATATTAGATGGTAATACAAAAACCTACAGCAAAACGCCTACACACAAACGCACTAACTTTGGAGCAGGAACAACAAATTACAAATTGCAAATACCCAGATTCAAGATTTGAAACAAGATATAATATCATGTCAACACTCAACATTACGTTTCTGGCTATACTGTAATTATGTACTACCAACATTTGTAATACGCTACAAAAAATCAATTTTCAATTAATAAGAAATGCTCATATCTTTGTTGGTTACTTTCTGCAATGGTTAATTTTTATAGGTATAACACTAAACTTACCTGTTGGGAAGTGTGATTACAATTTGCCAAAACAATATTAATACCGAAGTTTAACGTTGGCTAAGGCCTGATAATACCCATTAAAGGTTTTTGAGTTGATATTACTGTTTTCTTTCATGGGTCTTTAATTTTTTGCGTTTGAACGATCATAATGTTGATGATACCGACAATAAACACAATTTAACTGTTTCCCGGCGGTATGTTGATAGTCACTCAGTACTATCTGACATATGCCTCCTCCCATAACAGAGTGTTTGTTTATATTATTCAGTCATGATTGATATTCATACTGAAAGATAAGTTTGTACTATGCCTGAAGAAAAAAAAAAGCCCAAAGTGAACCGGTTAAAAGCAGCAGTTTAGAGATACTACGTTCGTGCTCAAAACTGAGACACCAGCTCATTTTGCCTTCGTTGAAATTTGCATGGAATCATTGTTGTCACCAATATATCGCAATAATATTCTCGTAATAAACAATAAATCTTAGCGTTTCTTAAACCAAGTGCCTCGCCAAGCATGCAACACATTAACAGTCCTATAACAGAACTTTTCGTGTTTCTTTTTTACATCCTTTAAACAATGTTCGTTACTCTTTACAATATTGCAATTGCATGACATTAACTCACAATTATTCAAACCCTTACGACTATACTGTTGTGTATCTCTCCTAAAAATGTTCTCATCATCACAAATTGCAGTGAACGGCGCTCTCACACACAGCCCCACATAGTATCCTATATTCGCGTATATGCATCACTTTTTATGTGAATCTTCGTCATTTTTCTTTTTGTTGGGAAAAATGTGAGCGTAACGAGTTAGTCGTGATGATGATACTTGATGTAGTAAAGTCAGAGCTACAAAAAAAACAACAATATTGAATGTAATAGAAAAAATCTTGCTCGCCATGCTTGCATGGTTCGTCTCACTCGTTCCGATGTGATGAAACCTACCAAGATAGTTGAGCCTTTCTCTTTATAGTACATTTAGCCTATCTGCTAACCTACTACACTCATCGTAATGAAAATATAAATAACAAAAATGAACCTTACGCTTTCGAGATTCTTACACGCTTGGCTAGAGGTGGTGGATATCTTTTTTTTAAAGCTTACAATCCACTGAAAACAAACAACGTTGTATATGGATGCATTTTTTTCTGAATATTACCTAAATGGTCAGATGAGTACTTATACTTCGTAAAAAGGGATGGGATTCTGGCAAATGATACTTCCACATTGAGACCATTACAATTCAGTTCTTTCAAACGGGCATCACGCTGGCTGACAGATATACCGGATCAACTGTCTCGTATGAAATCATCGGATAAATACGGGCTTAAGACAGTTTTAGTTTCAAGTTAGCGTTTCCCGTAAAAGCTGAGTCGCATACGGGTACTGTATATTTTTAAAACGTCGAGT
>JAAXOA010002491.1:0-13106 GCA_036561885.1 Salina celebensis | reverse complement strand
ACAGCGTTTATTTTTCTATTGTGTTATTTCACTTATTTTTCTTTTTTTGCTTGTAATATTTTTTAATACATGGTTTTATTCAAGTAAATGACAGCTCATCACATAATATCATTTATAAGGCTAAATTTCGTTTGAGCTTTGATTTGTGAAGTTTTTTAAAAAGTTTCATAGAATCCCATCATTTAAAACTCTTGAGGAAGAAAAAATTTAACCGTATACCGTAAAGACAATGAGTAAGGTTGAGCATTTATTGATAACTTTGCATAAAAACTCTTTTTGACAACGAATTTTTCCTGCCACACTCAAAAAAAAATCTTAAAGCATAAAAATACTAATTACAGCTTTACTACTGCAGTAAATTCCAATTACTTAGTAGTATACTAATCATTATCACCCCCTTCAAAATGCCATAATGCGCATTGCAGCGTGGATAAGCAAGCAAATTAAGTCTTTAAAGCATATAACGCAAAAATTATGGACTCGCTACACACGGAAACGACTGTGCTCATGAATCAAAATCGGTCTATTGTAACCATATCAGATATTAGTTGAAAGTGGATGCATTCATACTTTCAAATGTTACTGATGCATTATACACTTCCTCCATCGTACATTTGTCATATTGTCATAAGAACGGATTAAGTTGTTACGAACAAGAGCTTGGCATGGATCGTTACGTAGAGTGACCATGATTAATTATTACTTTATAAAATAAAAAAGAAAACATTTTACTTACTTCCATGTGATCATGGTCAGTGGCCACTTGAATGGGAGAGCGTCCTTGCTTATCCAATGTAATCTTGGCTCCGTGTCTTAGCAACCAGCGAACTGCGCGTAGTTGTCCTGTTATTGCGGCATGATGAAGCGCAGTGAATCCGTTCACGTCGCCTTTTTGCAGGCAAGCGCCCGCAGACTTGAGGAATCTGAGGGTTTGGATGTGACCCTCTCTTGCAGCTATATGTATAGGTCGTAACCCTTCCGGTCCACAGGATGCGTCCACACTAGTAACCATAAATAAATTGGAACAAATCACAACACCAGTCCGGAGAAACGTGTCAACTTTCTCTTAGAAAACATCAACGCAACAGAGCGATTTTTCCGATAAATTTAGTCGGCATGTGACAAGTAATAATGTCAGTTTGTACAAACAAATTAGCTCTAAACTGCAAAGCTAACACTTCAAACGATGAATGTGAAATGTAGAACAAAAGACCTTGATTTCTGAACAGTTAATGTTGCTATTGCTATGAAACTCATTCTCTGTTGGATATGTAACTATGGAAACACCCTGGAGTATCTATTAACAATTAATATCCACTTGAATTTTTTACTAACTTCACTCCAAAACTTTTTATATCTGGGTGGTCCTCAAGTCCACAATTAACTAAAGACACTATTCCATTACTCAAAAAATTGTTAAGTTACAATGTGTCTTTTCAATTACTGACGCATCGTTTTAATGAGGATGCGCTGTAATCACGACTACTATTTTCAGAGAATATTTTCATGTCGCGTCGATTAAGAAAATGTTTTCGACATTCTTAAAACAAAAAAAAAATCCAATAGAGAGGTGTACACATCAAATGAATTACACTCCACTTAGCCACTCTTAATTTTTAATAGCGAAAAAAAAGTGTGGCACATCCTTCCTGAACTTACTTCACGTTTGAAATGGATGATGTTTAACCAATTTAAAATAATACAATGCTAGCAAAAAGTGCTCAACACGGTATTTTTTTTTCTTCATTATTTCAACTGCTCAGCAAGGACCCAACCCAAAGATCAGATAGTGTGAACTTAACCTACGGCTACAATATGGGCATTAATTTCTTATCAGTATAGAGAATACAATAGCATGCTGAGAGGTGGGAGTTAAAATAAGGTGTTTCAAAAAATACCATACAAGACCCCAGCAGGCATTTAGTGAGATTGGTTTTCATACAGAAAATGTACTACGCATACTTTTGAGATCAAACATAACAACTTTGATTGTGTCCGTTTGCCAGTAGTTAGCAATTTGGAATATGCCAATAAAATAATACAATGCATATTCGTCTTTTGAATCATGTAACTTTTAAATTTGCTAATTTAGTTGATTCATGCTTTGGCCTGTAGACATTGACGTAGATCACTTTCTTTCAAAAACAGAAACTTGAGAGTCCACGATTATACGCATACCTTTTAAAAGTTATGAGTAAGTTTTCATATGGCGCTTACCAATTTCATTTAGTGTATATTTCTAAGAAAATTAGAATCTATAAGATAATAGTCGTTTAGTGTTTTCGTAAACAAAAATTTGATTTGGTAACATTCATTCATGCTGGGCTTTCAACTGAGGAACAATGACTTCGTGTCTGTTAGTGAAGATTGAAAACATGTGCCTACACTCAGCACTCATTCTACCAAAACTATTTTCGTTTTCTCCGCTTGGTTTGGCAAAGTTGAGCAGTAAGGTTTGAAGACGTACAGAATATGGCAAAGAAACAAAAGATTATATGAAAGTCTGGCCAACAACTGCAAATTGTGATAAATTTATACTGTACTTTCGGTGCGTTGGTCAGACTGAGTCGGGAATGGGAAAATTGGTGTGGGTGCGAGTTTTAAAATATGCAATATGCGTAGGTGTATAGAAAGCGTGGTACTATCCCCCACAAAAACCGTTGCATATTATGTCTGATTACCTATTCAATCAACTGTCCTTACAGTTAAACATTATAATCATAAGTGAGCTAATACATAATGCTTGCGCGACACCATTAAATTGATAGGATATTCTTTAAACTGACTCCAGTGATTTTCGGTAGCTTCATACCCCTACCCCTATTAACATACTATAACATACTAGTACAATAATACTCCATCTCGCTAAATTAAACGTACAATGTCTCTAGATTTTGTTTTGGGTTACTAGTAATTTCAATGATTTGGATAAACATTCGCACAAAGTCTGGATGGTGGATAAAGCGGAACCTCCACACTAATTTCCCCTTCGATTTTCTTTCTTTCTAATCCTTTGTGTTCTAATTGAAGATGTTTCCATTCCATACTATTTGATAATTAAACATAATATGGCAATTCATAAGGCATACGGCCTGGTACAGGCTTTCATGTTTGTTGCGACATTTCAAGCGTTTTGTTGTCACAACTGACACATTTTCCGTTCCACGAAAGCGATATAACTATGAATGTATGAGTGTGACAGCTTAATGGTATTCGCATTTAATTGAAATATTCACACCGTGACGACTGACGACTGCCCTCCTTTATAGGTATATAATGTAGAACCATAAACACAAACTAGACGCATCTAAAGTTACGCATATTAATGTGTACGTACATTAATGTTTGTACATCTTGCATTAGCACGTTATATCTTTTAAGTCTCTAAGGTTGATTAACTATTTTGTTCATAAAACAGATGCGTTATAGCATAAATGACGTCATTCTTTCTTCTATCATGTAAAATATCAGATAAACTCCTATGAATATTTAGACAGTACATATGGCAATAGATGATTTAGACAGACTCGACTTTTCCAGAAATCCTTTCTTTTGATTTCCGGTAACAGAAAGTATGTCTCAAGACGGACGTAAAAGAGACGTCCCATATTTAACTTACAAACATCCACCATTTCTCATAGCAATGAAGCAAAAAAATCTGGCATTTGTCAATGACGATGAGGACCGACAATCGTTAAAACTTGGGAGTATGTGATTCTGAAGTGTTGTTGCAACTTATACATCCCCCAGCAGTTACACAATCTATGTCTGCGTCTCCGAATATATGGAGGTGCTTGTCTCCCTATTCTGGCACAATTTAACTATTAATTTGATGTTTTCTGAAAGTGGTGCAAAAACTTCATGTGTGCATTCAATTTGTCTACGTAATGAAACTTAATGGCCGTATTTATCCTCTTCTGTCTACTTGCAATTTTGCTTGTATCAAGTTGTCTCGTCACAATTGGGGTACAAAAAACGTAAAGTTATAAAACATTTCTAAGAGTTTTAGGATGCCATCGTTCACATGTATGTAAGAATACATGCGTTTTTTAGTATACTAAAACTAGTGCATATGATTAAGTAACACAATCAATTCTGATTTTCGAATAGTTCATTGAGCAATAGTTGTTTTTGAACAATATTGACTACTTGTATTGTAGCTTTACCCACGTTTGTGCCCCGTGATATGCCTTTTTCGTTTCAATCTTTAAGTTTTAGGTAATTTGACAAATCAACTCAGGAGTTTTGCATACGAGTCTTAAGTAGACACACCGTAAAAAGCATATAAAATACGAGGAATATGCAATGCTAACCAATTAATAATTGAAAAATTCATAATTTGTTTCTCCAGCCGTGGTGACATAGGCACATTTCCTGTTTTATTCCCTTTGACGATTTTTAGCATTAATGACTACTTCTGTCATCTGTACAATCTTTGGTTTCAAATTACTCCGGCTAGTACGAGTTCAAATCATCAACTTTTCCATTTGTACACTACTATTGTATCGCGTTTGTGTGTGTTTTAATGCATGTAATGTCACTATAGTTTTGAATTCATGATATCTTGTTTGACCTTAATGTATTTACATGTCCTGTGCTCTGTTTGATTTGTCCTTTAGTATTCACTACAAATATATGCAATATACAAGCTGTGCATATAAAACTATGACACTAAATGCTAAAACCACAACTGTTTTTTGGTCTAGCCAAGCGACTAATTAATATTACATTACATACACTAGTAATTATGAATCGCAAATGTAATGTAAATCCGTTTCAATTACTTCTATCAAAGTCTCTCCTTGGCTATTTTCACTTTCATGTTGAGGCACTTACTAATTAATATCCGTTGAAAAATTTCTAATCTTCACAATAAACTTGGTGCATTTATGAGTAATACCATGAGCTCATCTTCTTTTCACAATTTTAGGAGTTACGATTTTCATCACTGTTGAAAAACACCTAATTTACCACAGGCTTTACAAAAAAAAATCTTACAAAAACAAGCATTGCAACAAGGAACAGTTCGTTTCATATCCCCATTGAATGCGGCTTTATGATTCAAGCAAATTAGCTTGTAATGGCCAGTTATGTGATAAAACCACAAAAGCTAGCTATGATAGCGACATAAACTGTGGTGTTTGCATGGTTAGTTTATAGGATACGTTGTGTTTACATATACGCAATGGATTCATTGCAAAAAAAGTTAATTACCTAACAATCTGATGAAAAAAAAATCTAATGAGATATCTTTTATACATAGGAGTTTGATCTAACTGTAATTAGTACTTTTTAGCTAATCAAATGATCGACGAAAGCTTAGTTGCTACCTAACAATTACACAATAGGTATTACGTCTATATAGTCGTACTATTGACGTTATTTGCATGTCAACAACTTTTTATTTTCAAGAATGGTTCAGCCTAAAAATGAAGATGTAAAGCGTATGTGTAGCTTGGTCACGGCCATAGGTGATATATGCCGCTCTAAAAGTAAAACTATAAACTGTAAATAATACATGAATACATGAGATAATCGTATTAGAAGAGCTGATTTTAGCTAGTCGTAAAATTTTGTGTAGGATGAAAATATGGATTTTGGATGAGAGCCATAGTAATGAAATGATGATACCACTATTTTCTTAGAATTATGGCCTTTAGAGATATTTTAGAAAGCAATGTTTCGTTCTTTTGATTCATGACAGATGAATTGAATTTGCTATTCTACTAATCTAGTACAATTTACAGAAATTAAGGACATTTAAGTGTGAAGATATTATGGTTGGTCACATGGAATATACTAACAAGGTTACCGTAGCATTGATACTCATTTGAATAATAAATGAATTTCAAACGTTTAGTGTTCTTGACACTTGTAAGATTAATGATTAGGAACAACGTAAAAGTGAAGATTCACCTTATCGAGGTACTTCAAGCAGAAAACGCTTGATTGAACGGGAAAATATACCTGAAATAAAAATGCAGTGGAGGGGAATGTCCTATCCAATAGTATGAAATTTTAGCCACTGTTAGGTTTCGTAAAAATGGGTAAATAAGTGGCATAGTTAATATTAATCCTTGAGCTAGAATATCGCATTTTTCTTCGAATTAGAACTGGCTGATGCTGCTGACCTGTCATGTTGCTACATTTTGTAATTTTCCATAATATGTTTGATAAACCAAACGACCATCGTAGTGGTCGATTGTATTTAATTTGAAATATCTTTTTGTACAAAAATTAGTAACACAGCTGCAGAATTATCGAGATAAATGTTTTCTCTCTATTTAACAATCGATATATCGAGCCACCTAGTAGTAGCGTTTTAAACTTAAATTCAGTCTTTGTTGCAGTTACGTTGTCTGTTACGTTGCTGTGGTACCTGAGATGTGCAACAGGTGAATCGACAGAGCAGCTTTTGGAATTAATTTTGCCCTTAGTGAGATCGTTTTTAAAGTGCTGCCGTAATGAACACAACGAGGAAACGTTGCAAAACATGCCTGCAATAGAAGAAGCCTGCAATAGGAAATTGTTTTAGGAATGGTACTATAGTACCATGGAATGCTACTTTAGTAATAGAGATATGGAAACTTACAAGGATGGCTCATCAAATCTTTAAACAAATTGGACCAGATATTAAGTTCTTATGTGTTAGTCAGGTAGTGGCCAACACCACCGAAAACTTTGAAATAAGCACATGGGAAAGCTATGTTTACATGGATATGTATATGTGACCACCAAGCCTGGCACAAAATTTTGCCCAACATTTACATGGGATAGCTTCCCCATAAAGGCTTTGAACTGGTCTCCTAGTTTGCGTAAGATTAGAAGAGGCACACTTGACATCAACTGGCTTATCAAATTGAGAGCTGGAGATCTTGCACATTAAATGTGACACAAGCGAAGACGTTTTTGTACAGGCAAATAAGATATCTTTAGGCGTCAGCTATAGTGAGTCGGAATATGTCATTTTGGCCATCCACATGTCAACAACAAAATATTATATTAAACTATACGTAAGCTTCTGTTTCTGCATATAACGCGGGTATTGTGATAAATTCTAAAAGTATATATCAATTGCTAGATATAGCTTTTATTGTTAATTAATACTACTATTCATAATTCTAGGGAATCTAGAGCAAACATACAGTTTTAAGAACCGGGTAACATCAAAATCATTCTTTCAGATATTTAAATTATTTATATATATCATAAACAATTTCAAAATTTATTGCTTCGAAAATGCATTGGTAAACAAAACTTTATCGAAAAATATATTCATATTCAGGAAGTACTCACA
The DNA here is from genome assembly GCA_036561885.1 of Salina celebensis. Classification (NCBI taxonomy): domain Eukaryota; kingdom Metazoa; phylum Arthropoda; class Collembola; order Entomobryomorpha; family Paronellidae; genus Salina; species Salina celebensis. The sequence continues at coordinate 5,809 of JAAXOA010002491.1, read as the reverse complement.
AACCATAATTTTACTTCCTTTTCGACCTGAAGTACACACGCCCAAGAAGAATCGCAAAATTACTGCCTTGAACAGTTTAAAGTTGGATTCAATCAGAAAGCATGAATATTCAGATAAATTTCAGATCACTGAGCAGAATGCGTACAGCAAAATTGTTTAATCTTTAAATTTATCACCTACACAACCTACAGCAATAAAATTTCTTACCGTAACGTTCAGTTTGTTTTTACTTCTCTAAAGTGTTTATACGTAAACACGGCGGAAGAGTAAGGATTATAAACTAAACACCTAAAGGGACACTACCCAACAAAAAACAGTCTAGTTGTCTTTGAGACAACAATGACATCGTCACCGTTATGATCTTGAATGTTTTTCTATATATTACATGGAGTCCCATCCAGTTCCGTTTGATTAGCTTATGATATGGTTGATTGTGTCACGTGCCTGTTATCATGATGAAGATGACCTCTAAGTGTGCAAGCGTTTAACTTTATACCAGTAAGATTATTGAAATTTTTAAAAAATCCTGAGATTATACTTTCTCTCTTTATTGGTGCAATTATGATTAATACAGACAGATAGTAGCTGTTTTTCAACTGTGCATATTCATGAAAAAAATTCACGTTTTATGAGCATCTCATGGTAGTTTCAGGGAAACAGTGAAAAAGTGTTGCTAAAACGGTAGCTTATAGTGAGCCATGTAATTATTTCGGGAGACCACCTGTGAAATGTTCCCAAGGTTTAACGTTTCTGTTTCACTATCATTTTACTATTTGAAAATTGTTTTATAATAGTTAGAAATAACATACAGAGAACGTACATGCTACATGCAAATATAGTCACAGTACGGTTGGCTTAACAGTTATTATCACTTGCTAAAAATAAAAATCGTCAATGAACCACCCAACAAATGAGCCTGAAGTACCGAAGTACTTGAGTATTGAAAACTTTCTTATTCTTTCCTTGTTACAAACTTTTTATATTGGATTAGCTTTCCAGGAATTTTTTTCAATCGCGGATTCATACTATTGACTATTGCTTGCTATATAAATTTGTTGCATCTGGTCATTTTCTATCCATGGCATTATGCATGCCACTTTGTGTGGGAGCTATTGGGACAATAAAAATCACGATATATATCGGACAAAGCCAAATTGATAGAAAATATAACAGACCAATTTCCTTTCCTAAGTCTCTCTCCGATCGATATCTTTTTTTTAAATTTTGGAAACTGTTCCCACCCCATATATTCTTGCACTAAGTACAAACATTGTCGTCATCGTATTTTTTGGCGTGCTGTGCATTGTATTAAAAAACTTCTTTGACATTTGAACAATGCTTAACAAGGATTAAATTGTTCGTTAGCGACACGCATTAAAATCCTACATCCCGGTTTCCTACTTCGTGATACAGACTACAGAAAGAAACCTGAATATGCATTTAAAAAGTCGGAGAAATAATAGAAAGTCCGTAAGTGGTTGCGTTTCTAATGCAAGTTTCATCATCAGATTCGTTTACCGGTAATTTACCACCATAATAGAATTTAATACTATGGTATTACTGTATTACATATGACAGGCATTTATCACTATGATTTGTAATTGTGTTCGCCCTTCACTTCTATTGAAATTATAGCTCTATTGATGAGACAATGATGATATCTAGCTTACAAAAGATAACTAAAACTCATATTCGTTCGGGATATGATGACTATTTAGTGCATGGTTCATTTACATGGTGTTTTTAATACATGTAATGCCTTTCAATCTTATTTACAAAAGTGAAAATAATGAAATATTGCCCAGTGAGCACGATTTTTTATGTAGGTTTTGAAGACATAAAACCCCTTAGTTCATGTCATTCAGTTTTCATCTGTTCAAAAAAGTTTTCATGATTGTTTTTTTGAGAATCATTGCAAAGTGAAGTCTCTGTGGATGCTAATATACTCCATGGTTGTTTTTGAAAGGTGTTTCTACCTTTTTACATCTGCCGCAGATAATATATTTCCACGTGTAAGTGTTATAAGAACACTCAATAATACCTATCGAGTAAAATAAACCCTCATAATTATCAATGGTTGACATATTGTACTTCTAAAAAAACTTTCATTTTCATTACAGATAGCACAGCCCCTTCACCATACAAGTGAAGTTTTGTGCATATTTTTACACATCATAATTGAAACTTTTGCTCTCTTCTTAAAGTGAGAATTTTATCTTCATTTTCATGCGGTAAATAATTGAATCAAACTGGTGTTTTGCGCTTGTTCATGTCGTCTGCGGTCTAATTTTTCGTATAAACATATGTTGCTAACATGATCAACAACGCACAAGAATAAAATCAGCATGTGTTCGTTTAAAAAAACACAGGTGTCATCAGAACGTAGAAATTATGATTTAAAAAATGATGTGAGAATTAGAATTATGTATTTTTGTATATAAATTACATTTTCAATTACTTTACAGTGATGAACGCAAGCGTAGGAAGGGTGACCGCAAAACGTTTCCAACGCTTGTATCACGTGTAGTCTGTAGTAGCATTAGGTAAACACTGTTCGTCTTCAAAAGCTAAATGATGAATATCCGACCTGAATCACGTACGAAATGTACGCAACGCTCTAATATACTGTGCATTGCTAAATTGCATCTATTGAGTTGAAAGTATTTAACGATGTAGGTGTTGGTATGCGTTTTATATGAAACAATGGGAAGATGCAATGCTGCTATTTCATATAAGACGATTGAATGAAAAGTCTCAGGATCATTAGAATGAAAATGATATCATATTCAATTTAGGATCAATAGGAAAAAAATATTAGCTTAAGTAGCCCGAGTCCTCCATAAACAAAACAACTTTATAGATTCATACGGGTTCCAATCCAGGTAATGATAACGAAAAAAAATAATTCCCATCTAAATACTGTTCCCAAATAACTGCCATGCGTGCCATGACAAGCGAAACTTTATGAATTGTCAACTGTTGTCCTTTGTTTGAACCAAGTTCTCTTGTTACTTAGCAAGTGAAAATGAAAGGAATGCTTATGGAAGTAAAGATATGAGGAGCAGTACAATTGCGGGTGTTGATACATATCCTAGAGAGCAATCTGTCAGCATACATTATTTGTAACAGCTTAATTGATTTGATTATCAAAGCGATACTGAAATTACATTTGTTAGCACTTTAAACACAATATAATGTGCGAGAGGAAGTGCGCAATTGTCATTGTTTAAGAGGTAAAATTATGAATCTTCTTACGGCACCTTGGAAATTGTCTTATATTCCATAACGTGTCGCTCTTAATTTAATTCATTACATGCAAATAAAATCTTCGATGCCCGCAAGCACGTGCTTGGTATTGTTTTTGCGTGAATGGGGAAACAAGTTTCAGACANATATTCCATAACGTGTCGCTCTTAATTTAATTCATTACATGCAAATAAAATCTTCGATGCCCGCAAGCACGTGCTTGGTATTGTTTTTGCGTGAATGGGGAAACAAGTTTCAGACAATCGTACATGTGTATGCACCGGTTACTACAGACCAAAAGGTTGTATTACGTTAAAACTGAAAACATTCTCACTCTCATCAAGAATGACGAGACATCGTACGTGTTTACATTCAATAGAAGACATCCCATGACATAACCCCCAACGAATGGCTGCAGGACATAATGAAATATCATTTTCGCGTTTAATTATACATCTTGGTCTAGTAGAGCACAAGTTTAACTAAAAGCTAATTGAACTAGTACTAGTTTTCACACAATTTCATTGTTATCAACAACATAAAATGTACCTTGCTTTGTTAGTGCACTTGCACTTGCACAACAATTTCCGGTTGAATGAAACACTAGTTTTATTTAATTTTTTTTTCTCAGATTTAGTGACATAACAGGAGAACTTTTTGGGCTGACCTAAAACATGTACGAAGGTTGTTAAACCATAGTATTGTCTAAGATTAGGAAATTAGAAGTAAACATTGTACACACAATGATTCATATAAAGTAGCGTCTAGTCAAAACTGTCATGAATTTAGGGACAGCGGTTCCCATATATTGTCAGGTTGAAATTAAAATTAAGTCACTGGTGGGAATGGAAGTTGCCAGATACAGAAGGGGTAGTGTAAATTTTTGGGTATTATAAGATAAGAAGTACGTCAACTACGTGGCTTTTTATGCACATCACATGAAAGACTTACGAATTGTTTAGTTACGTCATGGCACATATTTAGTTACCAAACTTAAACTTAATATGTATGTATGAATTTCATATGTAATCTTTGGTACAAAAATCTGGGTAACTTGGTAAACTAAACTATATCTTTAATTTTTAAGGACAAGTTTTGCAATTAACCAATCAAGTTATCGATCAGTGCTAATCCTATGTCATATGTAGGTATGCACATGAAGGTTTGTGGGTGACTTGGAAACAATTGAAACTCTCCCTATACTGCTTTCACTCCCTCTATTTGCTCTGGAAACTCCACAAAATTGATTGCTTTTTTTACTTTTGCGTTAACGGTATTAAATGCGTCTTGTTAACATTTTATTATAGCTGTACACACAGATAGCACACAAAATATTCGAAATTCACTGTTTTGATTCGTTAACTCTAATCATCTTCATGGTGGGTAAATATTATAATGGGATTGCTGCTCCTACTCTCAAATTCAAATCATTTATCATCTTCATCCTTGAAAATACTAATCTTAAAATCAGCGCCATATTGATACTTTATATTCTTACTACGAGGAAAGATAAACAGAAAAAATGCCCACAAATTTTAACCGAGATTTATATTTTTTTTATCAAGAATTTTTGCTGCAAACAACTGTAAATAACTGCATGAATTCACAAGAATAGCCCCTGATTATACATAATATTGTGTTGTATTCTGTGTTATCATACATTTAAAAAATAAGTATAAGTGTGTGTGCATTCATTTTACTTTCCTGTGCCTCAAAAGTTTTACCGATTTGGCCAAGTGATCAAACAAATTCATAACAATTCCGATACCCAAAATTGTGGGGAAGGAGTTACCAGAAATAATATTCAATGCATGAGGTTTTTTATGAAGGGTAAACTACATGTTTTAATTTTTTTGTTGAGTGTTTTGATTACTTTAGTACCTAATTATGAGGAGATTTGATAAAGTAACCACAATTCCCCTCGAATTTATATGTTGCTTTATCAAAGTAAATTATGATAATCATACTTGCTTCATCTCCTAACGCACCGTATCGTAAACCTGCGTAGTTCCCTTATAATTACAACAATATTTTACTGTTTTTAGGTCAATAAAGAAAAAATATTATTTGCATCTTATTTTGCTCTAAATGTTTGCTCCTGCAGCTTATGGTTATGCTTCCATTGTAACAACAGTGTGATAATCTGGTTGTATCTGACCACAGTATTTGCTAGTGATTCATTATTAGTCAGATTTTGCGTCTACAGCAAAAAAATGCAAGCATTATTAATTTTTCAATATTCTTATATTGAAGGTAAACCACGACAAAACTTTACGCTTTGTAGTCCTGCAGTGGGACCATGACGCATTGCTAATAATTTGCAGTAAAACATTCATAGTGTTACACATTTGAAGCGTGTAAAAACTATATAACATACACGTTGCTTGTTGCCTAGGGATTCATACTAAAAGTTCGCACTTTTGTGCGTGTAAGGTGAAAACTTAGGTACCGCAATGTTCAATCCATCCAAACATTTTATTCATGGTTCTGCTATTTATGAAGACTGGTGAAGATACCGATGTACGGATTAAAAAGGATTAACCTTACATGTACCTTAAAATTC
>JAAXOA010002490.1:0-13108 GCA_036561885.1 Salina celebensis | reverse complement strand
GTAAGTATGTATAAGCCACACAGAGAATTAAAATATACACCTCTCTTTCTCGTAATAAATTGCTACCGCGCTGTTGTCAATCTTGGGTTCATAGATGAAACAGCCAACGCAAAATGACGATGACGACCAAGATTGCAACAAGACAAAAGAGTATCACTTTTGTTTCGTAATTTTTCTTTTATTCATATAAAGATTGTAATAACCGACGTAGTAAGCAAGATGCAGTTTAAAAAATATTTTCGTTACCACTTTACAAGACTGTATTTAGTTACCTTGTATTCTGTAAAGGATATAGAAGTACGCAAATATATTTTAGCAGTTTATTTACGTGTCATGATCACGAGATTCCCTCACGGTGGAAAAAAAAACATCATCGGCCGGGAATGTGGCAATGATGAAGTTTCTGTTGAGTGTAGAAAAAGGCTCTATCCAATTACGAATATCCATATGCACTCAAGAGTTAATGGGACTCCTCGGGGTTCCATAGTTCCATTCCACTACTTCATCAGCAGCGAGCAACCAACCAATCCTTTGCACCTGGATAACAATATAATGAGCCGTGTAATAACAACACAATCTTCCTTCTCACATACCTACTTGAAAATGAGATCGGGTGAGAGGAGAGTCGTCTAAAACCCCGTATATGACCAAAGCGCACCACCTCCTTGTTAGCTTCGCTTCTCGTTTCTAAACACTAACATGCGTTTAGCTTCCTTATCACATTTCACGTTCAGACTTCAACCAATTTTTCCTTTTGTATGCTAGTCAACCTAAACGACCATTTCGTATTAATGGTGTAGTCTGTATTATCTCATTACATACATTGATTGTTTAATAAGAACTCCTTCCCACCTTGGATTTGTTGAAGGGAATATTACAACGAGTCAATTAGTATTAAACATGAACCTGTTATATATACGCTTTAGTCACAATCCTAATGAATGACTGCATTTCCTAGTACTTTTGTAATCCCATAGCTGCTAAGTGCATAGTGTATCGAAACCAACAAGCGTCATTTTTAAAAAAATCCCTTATATATATAAAAACTTAAAAAGTCGACTAAAAGACAAACGAATACAACTGTCTCGGTAGCTTCGAGTTCAGAAACCATTCTAGTTAATTATGCATGATGTCTGCAAATTTGAATTTGTATTCCAATTGAGGTAAACAATGTTATTCTTGTTGAGCTAGAGAAGGTTTTGCACAGATGCCTTAATGAAAGTGGGAAGCGGGAAACTTACACCGTACTCTAGGTGAAAGTACAATATTCCACTTGTTATCCTATTAAAACAACAATTACTTAATGAATACTTTTTGGTTGTTGAAAACTCCTGGTTATATTCCATGAACCTCGCATAATGGCGGTGAAAGCAATGTAATTTGAAACTGCGACTTGATAGGAGCGTTTTGTTTATCTGCCTCTTCTACAAAGCAATTTTGCTGATACTGCAATAATCTGAGAGAACACAAGAGAAAGCCATTCCAATCATAGCCTCTTAATAGCTTGTGCAAGTGCTGATGCTGTTTATACTATATAAACTACATTTACACACATTTATGCCATCAACACACTTGGGTATATAAATGCTATTACCTCAAAAAGTTTTCTGGTTGTTGTCGAATAGTTTACCTACTAACTGAACAACATTACCCACCTTTCTCCCTAACTGTCTCGGTTTTCTCTAACAGAGGCTCTCACTCGTCCCTACTCTCACTCTCTCCGCTGTCTCTTTCAGTGTGCTACTCTTACAAGCCCTCATTAATTACTTGGACGACTTCTCTTTTTATGGTGTTGATTTCTCTTCACCAACCAACCAGAAGAGCTGAAACGAGCCCCCTAATTAATTCATTTTATTCGCTTAAAACTACTTTTACATTTAGTGCACTTATTTTGTTTGCACAGTCTCCACTCAACTGGCTCTCGCTTCAGGTTTTCGCTCATGTTAAAACTTTATAAAAATGTACATACCTCCTGTTCCAGTTTATCCTTTATCCTTATCTATTTTGGACACACAATATGAGAGCAGACAAGAGTTTAGCCAGGGAGCAGGATACCGGTGTGTGGTTTTCCTTTGGAGAACAGAATGGGCTTGTAATTTGGTTTCCTGGGGAAACGTGAGAAATTTATACAGAGCCAAGCCAAGTATGCATAATATACCATGAGATGTGAATCTAATGTTCAGGTTGATTTAACCGAAATGTGTTTGTGTGTGCGCACACTGTGTACTCATCACAAACCCATTAATATTCTTTCAGAAGTTTGCTGCTGCTGTGATTCCAGTACACCCCAAAATGTACATAATAATCTATTCTGATTCTCTCAAACTTGCTCTCAAATGATTTTGTCGACTTGTTTAATATTTCAAAGCAATGGTGCGTGCGGTGATTGTTGGGCATGGGAACGAGAGAAAGAGAATAGACAGCAGACAAAGTAAGTAGGGAAAGCAAGCAAAGAAAAAGAGCGAAACAGAAGGCATAACGAAATCGGATTTTAATGGTGATGGGGTGATGCTCTCGCTATAATATGGACAAAACTTTCCGAGATAGCCAGAGAAAAGGATGCGTACAAAAATGGAACAAGAATGCTTGTTTGGTGGTGGTAGTTAGCTTGCAACAAAAACGATAGAAAACGGATAAGGAAGAAAGAAAAAAGAAGCAGATTTCATAACGCTGACGACTAGTATCAAGAGTTTTCTCAAGAATGGACTCCGGGGAGATGGCGAATGGAGTTTGTGGTGAAATCAAGACAGCAGATAAACTCCACTACTACTGCACTACGCCATTTTATACTTGAGATCATTTTCTTTTCTTTGCTTCTCAAATTCCCTTTTTTTTGTTCAACGACCAGCCAACATCCATTTAAATTATCTTCTCACTCCTTTATAGTGTCTCTTTTTAAGGATGAATCATTATTTTTCTCTTTTTATGAGTTTTCTCTCCAGTTTCAGCTATATAACTGGGATGTCTAGAATAATACACGGTTGATAACTAAATAGAACTATGAATGATACTCAGATAAGAGTCACAAGCAAGTATAATTGGTGTGGTGTGAATTGGAGAAGGACAGTAGCACTTGCTGGCTAATTCACAGGATGATTAAAAAGATGGTAGAGATTTAAAGCTTCTCAATGAAAACGACCGAACGAGGTGAACAGTCTGTTTTCATTTTCCTGTTGAAAGAGACTCCCACAAAAACAGAGTGGGAAATGATCACAACAAATTTTGACGAGCATTATTAGTAAATGACTAATCTTTTGTGTGTCGATTATGCAAAAGAAAAAAAGAAGCGGGAGAGTGATTTTCTCTTCCCTTCCAGATTACTCCAACCATTGGCAGAGGGTCGGTTACAATCACTAGACTGACATTCATGCGGAAAAACGAAATAGAGAAGAAATGGAATATTCGCATTGAAAATAAAATTGCCAGAAAGAGTTATAAGCAGCCGGATGAATTCAAGTGAAGAACCTGTCGTGCTATGTACTAGAAGAGTTGTTTAACCGGACAAAAGAAGAGTTTGGCGTTGGATTGTAGAAGAGTTTGACGGCTCAAAGACAAGGTAGAGAGTGAGAAATAAATACGCTGACAAAATCACACCATTTTCTAACAAAAGGGAATCCTGTCTATTGCGCTGTGTAATTTGGCACTTGAATCTATCGGCTTGTCTCTGGAGTCTATACGTTCATTGGTATGAATGAGCGTGAGATCGAAATCCAATTAATGTGTAAAGATTGAGATGCAAATACGCGAGTTTAAGGTCTATTGACCTCTAATTCGCGTGAAATTTAACGGAGGCATTTTCTCATTCAGTTGGAAATGGCGATTTTTCTCGTGTTCCAGCAACTGGAACAAAAAAGTGTTTTGAAGCGGATCCGCGGAGCATTTACGTTCAGAAAAGCGGAGGAGGTACACACGCACACCCGATTAACTTATACACTTCATATATATCCCTATACTCGGAAGCATTCTTGCCTGTTATATAATATGGTTCAGAGTGAAGTAAGTATAGAAGAAGAGGAATAGAAAAGAGAAAAAAAGTGAGAGTGAGTGAAAGAGAGTAAGAGAAGAGGCGCTCAACCGTGGAATAAAGTCATTTTGGGATAAATAGGATCGGAATTGGACAAGGGAGTAGGAGTAGCAGCAGTAGCAATAATATAGCTCTACCATTACCACTATTACTACCACTTCTCTTTCTAACAGCTTGATCCATTTTTTGTATAAAAAGAAGAAGTGCACGGATTATACTCGTTTAACTCCACAGACAAACTTTAACGGCATCAGGAAGACGAGTATTTTCACTTGAACTTAAAAAACTAGCTGCCTTTCAGGATGGATTGCTGGAAAAAAAGAAATGAATGGTTGCGTGTGTGAAAAAAAACTATAACTGGAGCTGGAAGGAACAAACGCACGGCGTAAGCTCAGTCACACGATAGATAATAGAAGAAATGAGATAAAAAAAGTGCCATCATCATCAACATGGGATAAAAATATAAGGATTATTGTATACTTACTCGTTAAGACTTGAGTCATTTATATAAATATACTGGAATTGGGATACTTATGTGCTTTTCTTGTACGCTTCCAGGTAGTCCTTCTATTTACCCTTATGCCTGCTTCTCTTCATCCTTATACTTGAGCACATTCATTTGAAGAAAATCACAGTCTGCCAGAAAATGCGACGTCTCTTATAAAAAGCGGCGAGAAGAACGTGCGGAATGAAAAGTGAAATGAAGCAAGTATTTATTTTTTTTATCCAGAATGGGTTTTACAGAATTGAAAAGTAAGAAAGCATGAAATAATAGCTATTCCATTCAACTTCATTTCATTTTTTTGCCCATGAGAATGATTATCTTGCGATAACGATTCCTCTTCGCTACATGCTTTCGTGAGCTTTAATTGCGGACAGTTCTCAGTACTTCTATAATTAGTTGTAGTTATATGCATGCAAATAAAAATAAAAGCTTTAAAGCTGATAAATACGAAGCTGAGAATATATAACAGTTTGTAAACAGTTATAAAGTATGGTCAAAAAGTTATAATATATAGTCTAATAAAACAATCGTTTAGAAAAGCAAAGGAAGCTTTAAAAAGTAATTTCAAGTGGTTAAAATATGGCAAGCATTTGTTTCTAATTAAAATATCAACTTTGTTTTCCTTCCTTTACGCTGCTTCGTAAAATTGTATAGGTTGAGAGAATAAAAAGTGTCTGTCTTTGCATTTATTTAAACGTTCGTGGTGACGGTTAAAGAGACAAGTGACTCCTTTCATCGTTCGTCCTATTTACTTTGCATGAGCAGCGGAAAAGAGAAAAAAAAGCAATATTAATGATGATGATGTACCTAATTACTACTAGAGTTCTAAAACAGAGCTATATAAACTTATATCTTTTTGAGTTCCTCTCTTTTCGCTTCTCATTTTGGATTCCTTTTGACTCTCTTGCATCATCAGCTCTTCCCACTTCTTCTGGCTGTTTCTCTCAAGAAATAGTTTCTTCCTTTCTGTCGTCGTCTTGTCACACTCAGCTCAATTACTTAGTCAGCCAAAATTAATTACTTTGTCGCAGACGTGCCGCAACCTCTATTACTGTTGTCGATGATTGAATTCGGTTTTTGGGTGGCTCATTGAGGTTTAACTTCAATTTAGTATAATAACGCGAGTGTTCGTAGCAACTCACTTTAGTTTATTTTTGCCAATTTTATGTTATAATTAGTCAAATCATCACAGTATCAAATTTTCAAATTAGTCAACGTCTCCCATTGAAAATGCATATTTATAGTTTTCTTTCACTTATGATTCGACAATGTATGTACGTCTCTCTGTGTATACAAGCATCAATAATTTTGTTGTTCTAGCTGGTTTACGGGTGAAAGCAAACCTGGTCTGTGATACTTTTCACATTATTCTGTCTCTTCGTAGGAAAATACATAATGTGAGGTTATCAACAAATGAGCTTTCTTCTCGACAACTCACTTTAGTAACAAAACTACTTGTATCGTGCCTACATAATATGTTGATATATTTCTTCATATTGGATCTTACTCGGTGTAATATAAAGTATCCGAACATGCTAATACTAATGAGACAAATTCATGTGTGGGAACGGGAACCAGCAACATGAGTAAAGAGACAGTAACAATTGCATATAGTACATACGTAGTACCTGTCGTTTTTTGCGTAGTCTATTTTTGACTGTTTTTAGTAACGAAGCAGTGAAGATCGTCAAGGTTTAAAACCGTTGGCAAAGCATATTTAAACGTAAGAAGGTATGCTTCCAATTTTAACACCGAGTGCCCACTCGGAGGCATGGGACCGTGACATTTTTGTATTCACAGTGACCCGAATTGCCGGGCCTGACTGGATTTTTTATTTTTCCCCGACAATAGTAATTACAATACTTCAGTAAATTGGGTTGTTGAATTAGTAAATTGTTTGGGCAACAGAGCGCCTGTCGGCGGACAAACAGACAAAACCATCGATGCCATGACTTCTTAAGCATACATACGCACGTAGCTATAGTTCAACTTTTATAATAATATTACTTTCAAAATTATGTCTGCTGCTTAAGTCAATTGAGTCGTACAATTTTCTTTATCTTCAAAGTTTATATGGTTGTTCCCATAGTAAATTGCTTGCAACCTCTTCTCTCCGCTAGATTTGATTTAGAAAAAATAAAGAGATGACTTGGGGAAGAGAGAATCAAGATATATACCACATACACATAAAGTTAACCAAGGTGATGCGGAAACAATTTAAGACAAACAGTATACAGCAGTAAAACCGAATAGAGATGAGAAGAGCGGAAAATGATGTTGGCTGACAGACATAACTTCAGTCTTCAGTGAGTTGTGATTATGTAACTAACCACAAGAGACTCCAAGATGTCATGTTTTGCATCCCATTCTCTCTCGTAGGCTCACAAAAAAATGTTATTTCTTTACTCACACTATAATAATGAACGTGTACATTCCGCACGCGTTGAGAAAATGAAAAGTCGTAATTTGTAGGCAGCCAAATACGTATCAGTTAAAATCATTCTTACTAAACTACCGGGAAGAAAGAGTTTACAAAAGTTTTTTAGTCACTCTAATATTGGAACAGAACAAACAATTTGTACTTTCAGTGTTATGCGACCAAATAATAATCATAAACGACAAAGTCTAGTAAAAAACAAATGAAACGACACAAATGATTGGATATTATATGTATATACTACGTGCTTATGCTTTTGTATCTTGTATTTTTCGTTCAATTTAGATAAACCAGCTTTTGATGTTTGAAAAAAAAATCTTTTAGAACTCTGTGATATTACACAATTAGACAAGTAGCAAGCATTTCACGGTGCATTCAAATGTAGGCAGGCAGCATACATATTCCAACCGAAAAAAAGGAAGAAATAAATGAAAACGTTGGGGGAAATTGACTTTCTGTTTCTGCGAAAATTAGATATGCACAATTCACAAAGTTAATTTCCTGTAGGTTGTGTATGCAACCTTATTATACAAGGCCCTTATTACATGCTTGAAATAGCTTTTTTCGTTCTCTATAGTATTTTTCCCTCTTTTTTTCGCTGTCATTCCATAAGTTGACTCGTTATTAGTGCGCCTTTTTTCACGCCCTTTACCAATTTACATTAGCCGTAATTACCATTGTTACCAAAAATTTTATTACCGAGCTCATCCTTTTCTTTCATCCTTCCTTTAAAATGAACTACACAAAAAAGTTTTTCGATAAAGCTCCTGGAACGCAGCACAGCTACTCGGTTAGAAAGTAATATGTGTACAGATTTAGTAGGTATAAGGGTTAGCTTACGACTGTCCTATATAAAGAAAGATTTTTTTTTTGGTAAAAGTTATTTAGTAAAAAATGTGGTCGTAAATATACAAACGAGTAAATGATATGAAGGAAGGAATGCAAATGATGGTATCTTTTTAGTTAAATGACAGAAACAGATATGATTTTTATTTCTCATTTCACCAGTTAATTTACTGAACGGGTAATTGAGTAGAGCTCATTTTTAAATGAAGTTGATGTATAGAATATCTGTTTGGCTCTGTACCTAATCTGGCTGCGTTTAACCGTTTTTTTGAGTGGGTTGTAAACGTTGCAATATCTGTAGGCAGGAAATCTTTTCGATTAGCTTTTAGTTTATTGCCTGACAGAAAGAGACAAGCTGCTTTTAGGACATGTGCGGAAAATTATCAACGCGTTTTACTGTAAAATTAGCTGTAATAAGTTTCTAGGTGAGTTGACGTCAATGGGTTGTCTATATAACAAGAAATTCTATAGTTATGCACCATCAAGCTTGTCATTTTATGTTATAACGCGATTGGGGTTCTCAGACCTATTCTGTAAGTTACAGAATAGATTTGTTTTGTGGAAATACGCACAAATTATGAAACTAATGCGAAACACTGGACCCTTGCATGGTTTTAAGTGTAAAATAAAACCTAATAGATACATGATCAAAATGTTTACAGGTTACTTGTTAGTTGTTAATTTAAACAAATTCAAAATTCGTTGTAAAACTTGGAAGCTCACTCTCATCCCCTGATGATATTAAACCGATTACAGGACAGTAACATATTATCCCAACTTATTTGCAGACGGAAAATGTATTTTGGTAGAAAAACAACCAAGTGGTCTCCCGTTACGACCAATTAATTCTAATTATCAGAGAAATGATCGTTCCAAATGATCTATAATGGTCTCGATGTCTTGTATACTTGTATTATACCCGTTAGTGTTGTTCATTATGCATATACTTTCGTAAAGCATCTTGGTTGATTTCTTCTTCTACAACAAGCTACCCTTTGAATACATTTCAGTGAAAGAAGAATTTTTGAAAACCATTAAGATAATAGCTTATCCTGTATAATATATCTATTTGACTATATAATAGGGCTAGTTAAAATGCATAGCCTACGCTGGTCCCACGTAGTTTTTTTTATATATGCTTATGTACAATGTACATAGATGATTTAAAACAAATATGTGACCGACCGACTATACAGATTACATGACACATGAAATAAATTGAGTTGCGGTTAGCAGGGTCCTTTTACGCTCATTACAATTTGTCACGATTAACTCTTGGTCTTATTTTTCTCCCAGTTATGTGTTTGTTCCATTCATAATCGCTGGTTATCCGAAACGGATATTTCTTTTCCCAAAGTGGAATACGCTGGCACATCTCCTTAATGAATTATATAATTTATTAACAAGGAAAATATGGGTAAAAGATGATACTTGGAGTTACTCGTTGCTTAAGACATTCCTGCATTTATACGCTCGAATTATGCTTGATTGACTAGTTGACTTGTAGTAGGCGGAGTTTTCCCTCTATTTTCCATCTCCTTTCTTAAGTTTCTTTTACATTTTCAGCGTTCCACAGCAAATTAGACAGACAAATTACTCGGTTTCTCGAGACAAATGATTATGATGCAATGCCAACGAGTCGGCACTGGAATAATTAGTGAGAGAAAATACGGCTTTGAACTAGCTTCCACACCATCATAACATACATATCACATATACTCATAATCACCACGAAAACGGAACATTTGCTTCAGAGAAGCATGAAAACGTTAAAGGAACGGTTACATGTCTTGTTCCTGCAACTCCTTCTCGCTTTTAAATTGCTCGAGAGAAAACAAATATCTCGCACGAAAACTGTGATTACGGTGGTGCACACACGTCTTTACACACATTTCATATCCCCGCCACGACTTTTAGTCATCTTTCGTTAGCATTTGTTCAGCAACCGTTTTCATGGGTTCAGCAGAAGAAGACAGAAAAAACGGGCTTTAGGATGAGTTGGGATAATGTGACGGCATCAATGACACATGGATGTGTGCATTTCGCTCTTGTAAGATGTAAGACAAACAATGTGGTAGTGTGAGTAGTAACTTTTAAAAAAAATCTTTCCACATGTTACTCAATCTTGAGAATCGCCAGGTTCATGTAAAGCTCAGCTATTGCAAATGATGTATATGTTTTGCCATTATTGTAGTTCGTAATAGAGCTATTCTGGGTTTCTCGGAAGAGAGTCGGTAAGACTTTTTTTCTCTCTTTCTATGACCGTACACATGTAATTACAAAATTATTATAAACTCCTTAACTTTATCGTTTTCGTTTGGATTTTTTTTTTGCTATAAGCATTCTCGTCTTTCATTGGGATCATTCTTGTTGGCTGACTTGCTTCTTTAGTTACATTTTGTTGCTTCGTTATCGCTCTCCGAGAAGCAACTCATTCGTTCAGAATGTCTTTCAATTGACGTTTTAACGCATTCCAACCTAATTATTTCCTGTTCTCTCATCTAAATATCTCATTACCATCTTGGAATTCATATACATACTAGTTGTAATGGGTTTGAAAGCTAACAAACCGTATTGTGGAAATATATCAATGTTTACACAAACAAACTTTAAGATATCAACTATATACTAGACAAGACATACAAAAAGTACAACATGGCTATTACAAGATAATTTTCAATGATTTACTCTTAAGATTGTTCTTGATAAAATAAGTAATCATGGGCATATTTTCATTTCTCTATAAGGTCTATTATAAGAAAAGAAAAACAATGGAAATGAAACAAAAATATCATGAGCGTACATAGGTAAGCTAATCTTCTTTAATACAATGCTTTTGTTTGTCATCATGTACATTCATCGGAATGATACCTGCCTGTCAAAATTAATATTTGTGCAGACGATATCAATCATTGCATTAGAGTATTTGATATGCGAGACGTTCTGAAGTTTTGAATTCTTGCTGGGAGTAATTGTCATCATATTTCTTTCAAGCCGGCAAGTACGTTTTGGAAGACCCTCTCATCGTTCCAATATCCTTTTCGAAAACTCGTCATTTGTTGTTGGGTGTCAAGTAAGTTCAAAGACCAGAATGCACAAAATATATACATATGTAGGTTGGATATAAAATAAAACTTTAGGACTGTTTAACCGTAATCAATGCAAGGGGATTGTGAAAGTCACGAGTTGATATATACGCCGCATGCTTTTCTGCTCAATTGAAAATTGATTTTAAAAATTATGTCTTCTGAAGTTTTTTCTTTTCAAGCCAACTTTTCATGGTGAGTAAAACACCCATGTAATTATATAATTTTTTTCCTTGTCATTTGCATGGCAGTTGAAAATTGTTTGTGTGTAATTAGACTTATTAGCGTTTCTATACAGCCTTTTATACTTCTGTTCTGCATGAAATTCGCCATTAAATTTAGATGTAGTCTTTGCTGATCATTAAAAGTTATCTGTAAATGTGTCGTCTGTTCGTTTTTTTTATTTATGTCATTTTCTTTCTTGGGGTGCAAGAACAAGGTATGAATACCGTATTTGAAGATCCTTGAGTCTGATTTTCCAACATAACAGTGATAATTGAGCAACTAAGAACTTATCTTTTGCCAAATTCCGTTTTGATAACGTATTCATTCCAATCACGATAGTTGTTACATACGATTAATATCGACTGTGATAATATGGAAACACTGAAATCGTGGATGTGATCAACAATTCAGGGATGAAAGTGAAGAAAAAACCTCCAAGCATCAGCACACTCAGCCACTCATGCATAACTCAGGCAAAATTATGAATTGAGAACAATTTAGGAGTATTTCACTTCCACGATTATTGGGGTACAGTGAAGTAACAGGCCACAGTTATATGTACATAGCAACGGCATCTGCAAACGTTGACGAGAATCACACTGATGTGAAGCATATTCGAGCTCTTTACTTCCCTCATAGAGCTCTGCAAGGACCTCTCATGCGAACAAACAATCCTAGACAAAGTGCATGAATTTCTATAATATGTATACTGTATTGATGATTACTTTGATTTATGGTATTTACAGCATGTATAATTGATAAATACTGCGTATTGAATTAAGTGGGAAACGATAAATCGTTGAAATGAACAAATATGTACGAAGCTGAACTATGTTCATGTATCCATGGCTTTGTCTGTCTTTCCGACTGTCCGACCGCGCTCTACAGGTCGTACCTTTGGATCGATTTCAACCAAATTTGGCATGTCGAAGCCTTAGCCCAAGAGGTTTCGTTTCAGCTTGAAGATTGGAAAGCCACCGATTGCATTTACATACGAGAACTGGATTGAATGCTGGAGTGACCTAGGTAGACTGAGCTTACTCAACCGTGGAGGTAGTATTGTTCGTAGTTACTACACTGGCCCAACAATGTTCGTTAACGGAGGGCGCCTGTTTCGGTCCTAATCATTTACCTTTGATGAAGCAGAGGTGAGACATGTGTCATAGTTATCTTCGTATTTTATAAGCTTCCAGACAAAGAAATAAAAGTTGTTAAAATGCAATACATATTTCGTTCGTCCTAGCGGTGACTATTTGGTGAAATGTGTGTACCAAGCAAAACAATACCAAAACGTTCCAATCTTTTATCATGCATATACACCAACACGAACTCTCACCCCATTCCACAAAATGCTTATGGTGAATTTGTTCCCTCCACGTTTAGTAACGTTTCTCCTCGACGTAATTGCATTCTTTAACACAAGAGTTAAGTTTTTGCGATTCTTCCATTGCTCAAAATTAATTTTTAACGGTATATTTACCGTGGTTCGGTTTTTCTGGCAAGACTAACTTAATTGATACTTATTGCGTGTGTTATGTTTCTTCGTTTTAAAATGATTTGTTTTAACCTCATGATAGTAAAAGCAACTATTTTTTTAACACCAATTATTGTGTTGTATTTCCAGTGAAATGATATATTATGTGACAGTTGAACACACCTTTTGCTGTCCAGGTCATAAAACGACACTGATGGCAGCTCTTGCACCTCACCGTTCGTTAGGTAAAGTCTTGGCAATCAAAATGAGGTAATCAACGGTGCTAGGTTAGGAAGTACATGTCCTTCCCTCGTCTGTTTGTATTTTCGAAATGAATGAATTATTCAATAAGAATAACCTTATTACGATTTTTTTTTATTGTATTTGATTTTCATATATGACAACTATTTAATACGCAGTTCGTATACCTTCTGGCCATTTCCAGAGCTGCATCTGTCCAACTTACATAATATACATAGCTGACAAAACCATGGAGAAAAACTAGAAATGG
>JAAXOA010002489.1:0-13109 GCA_036561885.1 Salina celebensis | reverse complement strand
TCCTTACATTTAGGAACTCAAAACGAAATCTACGTTTGTAATACAAACTAACCCATATTACTAACTATTAACATACCATTCCCTAATCAAACAAATAAAATTAATTAGTAAACGTACCTTGAGATTCCTCCAAATCGTTAACGCAAAAAACTTCTATAAACAAAATACCAACTGCAACTTCCATTTGAAATACAGCAACCTGACACTAACTACCCTAGCTAAACGTTGTTCTCAAGACAGGTGAGCACATACATAACCAAACAAACCGTTTCCATGTAACTTTTTTTTCTGGAGGTATAATTTTTAAGTACCACAAAAGTGCATGAAATGGACCATAACTAAATGTATTTCCGTATTTAGCACGCATTTTTCTTACAAAAAGAGAAACAAAAAAAAAAACTTTGTCTTTATTTAAATTACAACTTAAATCTTTTTTTTTTTTTATGCACACGAGTGTTGTATCGTGTCTGATTTGAATAATAAAAAAACAGAAAGAAAAACTTGAGGGGTTATAAAGTTAGTAAGGTGAATAATACGAGGAGCCACGTGTTGACGTCATCATTATCCGGCCTGACGATGAGATTATTGACGAGCCGCGTCTGAAAACAACGAAATTC
The DNA here is from genome assembly GCA_036561885.1 of Salina celebensis. Taxonomy (NCBI): domain Eukaryota; kingdom Metazoa; phylum Arthropoda; class Collembola; order Entomobryomorpha; family Paronellidae; genus Salina; species Salina celebensis. The sequence continues at coordinate 12,492 of JAAXOA010002489.1, read as the reverse complement.
ATTAGTATGATAACTGACTATACAAGTTTTTTCATGATTAAAGTACGTACCTTGGGAACCCGCGATGAGCCCCTCTGTACCCGGCCAGGAACCTGCCTCCGCCGCGCCCCCTCCCACGTACGACAGCAGGACTACCGCGCGGAGGTCGGTCTGTCGCACAAAGGCCTGGCCGATTCGTTCGCTTTATCATGACCTGAACAAAACAGAATCAATTTTGTTAATCAACATATTAAATTGAGTAATAGTAACATATTTTTAATTTTCCACGAACCTTGATCTGTCTCCCGCGGAAGAGACTCTGGTCGAGAGCAAGACTCGTGTTGACGCTCTCTTTGTCTGCAAACTCGATGTATGCGAATCCCTTTGGGTGTCCGTCGTATTTGTTGCAAAGGATCGTCACGCGGTTGATACTACCACAACCGTGAAAGTGTTGCTACGATTATTACAAAATACCACATTCAATCACAACCTGACATAAAACATAAACAATTTATATACACTCGTTTCCCACCTCCAACTCCTCAGCGGTAGCCCCATAGTCAACATTCCCAACATAGATACTCCTCCCATCCACCTCCATTTTCTCCTCGTATGCTGAGCGACGATGGAAACAACCCCGAGTTGGACAGCGACCCAGGATTATTCGCTGCAGACCCAGGTGAAGAGTTGATCCCTTGCGACCCCTGAGAGCCCATCTGTCTGTCCACCTCAGACTGCAGCTGCTTCAGCTTCTCTGCCTCCTCCTCCATCTCACGTACACGAGCTTTAATTGCTTCCAGCTCCTGAACAAAATATATACCCATTAGTTTTAAACCTCAATAATAAACTCTTTAATAAAATTTAATATATTTGAAAACTAACAGAGTCGTCCATCATGGTGACGTTGTCATTAGAGTCCTGTGAGGAAGCCTCCCCAGCGTTCCCATCAGCTCCACCACTACCGCCTCCCCCAGCACTGTTCTCACTCCAAGCACCGTGCTGTTGCAGGTCCTCGTCTTCCTCCTCCTCGTGGTCCTCTACCTCGTCCACGCTGTCGTCCATCATCTTTTTTTTTATAAATTAAAAAAACTTCACTCCACTAACTTTTATCAACTTTTTTATTATTATTACTATTTTTACAACTATTTATTTTCAAGACTAGCGGGCTCAAAAGACTAGAGTATAAACAAGATTCTTGAACCTGTCAGTAAACATGACAAGTTTTTAACATCATATGGGATCTACTTTCGACACTCACACGATACCATCTAGTGTCTATTTTTTGTACTTAACTGATTCACAACACGCGGGTGAGCTAAACACTTAAACCCCTAGTCCGCTGCGTCTCTATCGTTAAACTCCAATTAAAAGCAAGTTTAACAGTTTAAACACGACCAAACTAATACGGTTGTTTACTAATCACACAATTAATCATTTAAAATTAAGTAAACACACGATTAAGTTTACAGTTGAACATAATAGTGTTGAAAAGAAGTCACTTCTCCGCTCACCTGTGAGTTTTTACCGTGAGTGAATGCACTCCTGTTAATGCTAGAGTGACCGGCACAAGCAAAGCACAAACAGCACAGAGAGAATCTCCATAGCATTTTCTACGCGTAACCCAGAGTTGTGTACAAAAAAAAATAAAATAAAACGTCCCCATCATCATGATTAAATAAAGGAATAAAAATAAAATTTTTGTTTTTAAAAGTTATCGGTAAAGGTTCGGGAGAAGTTGGGAATTTCAATTTTAATTTGTAAATAGTTTTTCGTTTAAACTGAACAAGTAGAGTTAAAGACGGCGTCAAGATGATGATGGGAGATGCTGGAGCGTCTGGGGGTGGCAACACTAACCAGTTTATAGGAAGTAAAATATCTCTCATTAGCAAAAGCGAGATCAGGTATGAAGGCATTCTTTACTCCCTTGACCTAGAGGAGGCTACCATCTCGCTACAGAAGGGTGAGTTACCATATATTATTTATAGGAAGTAAAATATCTCTCATTAGCAAAAGCGAGATCAGGTATGAAGGCATTCTTTACTCCCTTGACCTAGAGGAGGCTACCATCTCGCTACAGAAGGGTAAGTTACCATATATTACGTTAATTAATTAAAACATTAGAAGTTTTTTAATTAAACATCTTTGTTTGTTTTTTATTTTAGTGCGGTCGTTCGGTACGGAGGACAGAGTAACGTCCCGCCCTGTAGGACCCAAAGACGAGGTCTACGAGTTTATCATATTTAGGGGGGCCGATATCAAGGGCATCGATGTTCTCGAACCTCCACCTCAAGGGAAGGAGGAGGAGTCGGAGCCTGTCGACCCTGCTATCGTCGAAGTACAGCATTACGTGAGTTAATTATTCAAAAAGTCACCTGATTCTAATTACAAGTTGAATTGTTTTAACAAAAGTTTGTTTCTTTTGTTTGTTTTTTTTAGCAACCACAACAACCGCAAGTAACTCAGCCGGCTCAGCAGCAGGCGGTGGTTGGAGGCTCGATTGGGATGGACAACAGGGCTTTTGGTAACAATGGGTTTGGAATGGGAGGAGCTCCCAGCAATGTCATTCCCCAGCACCAAATCCCGAGCCAGGCTATGCATCAAGGGTTCTCGCTAGGAGTTGGGTTTGGTAATGGCGTCGCTGAAGTACCACCACAGCGAGGGGGAGTCGTCGGGCAGGCTGGTAAATTATACACATACAATTAATGACAATTTAAATCAAGTACTTTAGTTAATTGTATTTGCTGTGTTTTTTTTAGTGCCACCTCAGCAGCAGCAGGTAGTCTCGCAGCACCAGTCTGTGCGTCCGTCTTCCCCGTCTGCGAGTCACGGTGGTCAGCAGGATCCCAAGTCTCCTTCAAGCCCCGATAACCGTAATTCGTCGAATCAACGTCGGTCGTACGCACCACGTGGACGTGGAGGCTCCAATGACTCTCGCGGTGGGCTGCAACAGCAGCAGCGCGGTGGGGGCGGAGGAGGAGGTGGTCAAGCTTTCCAACAACGAGGAGGAGGCCAGCAGTCGCAACGCGGATACTACCAAAATAGGTACACTAACGGAGACGCACGAGGACAGGGACAGAGAAAGTTTTACCGTCGTGGGGAGCTCAAGGGAAACAAGAAAATCACTTTTGATGGCGAGTTTGACTTTGAAAAAGCTAATGAGGAGCTACAGAAAGCTCTTATGAAGATCAAGATTGCTGATGGGGACGTTGAGGATGAGGAGGAGGAGGCAGAACAAAAACCTGAGGATGGGGAGGAGCTAGACAAAGAAAACGAACGCAAAGAGTTCTACCAAAAGGACAACTTTTTTGATAACATTAGCTGCGAGGCGCTCGAGAGGAAACAGGGGTGCGTTACAGGACTTCAATATTCACAATTCCCTTTTCAAAATTAATTTAATTGACTCAATTAATCTAAATGTAAATACATTTACTGTTGTGTGTAGAAAACGAGAGCGCCCAGACTGGAGAGCAGAGCGTAAGCTGAACGCAGAAACATTTGGTTTACCAATGAAACCCGGTGGTCCTCGTGGAGGCGGTAGTTCCTCAACTTACTACCGTGGAGGTGGCGGAGGCGGCTATCACTCGCACAACAGTTACTACAACAACTACGGAGGTGGCCGCGGAGGCTACGGATACGGCCGTGGAGGTGGCGGAGGAGGAGGAGGTCAGTACCGCGGCTACAGAGGACGAGGTGGCTACGGAAGAGGATCACGAGGCAACAATGGAGGCGGTGGGGAACGCAACTTGGAACGGGCCGTCGCTCCTAAAGATTAAGATTAGTCGTGTGTGTGGTTTATAAACACTTAACCTTTTTTTTCAAATTCGGTGTGAAAACGTTTAAAAAACTTTTTTTGTCCATTTTTTTAGCAACACTTTTTTTTCTCAACTTGTAATATTTTTAATTTCAACACGGCTCGTTTAATGCATAATTAGGGGATTTTCTTTTTGAGATCATGGTCGGTCAGAGGTTTTTTTTGAAACAAATTATACAAGCTGAAAGTTTACAAAATAAAAACATATTCATGGAATTTTTATCGTGATATTTTGGGGGAGGATGAGTTTTATTTTAATGCATAGTTGTGTTATTTAATTGAAATTACTGATTTATTCCGTCGCGTTTTCAATGAAAATAGATTGCATTTTTTCTTTTTCTCTGAAAATCCAACTGAAAATTATTCTGCTCACGGCTCACTATACCAGGCCAGTTGATTTTTCTGCGCTCTGCAGCCACATAAGAGCGTTACGATTGTAGGAGCGGCAGGGTTCGACAATCCCTGACAATCCAAGGTTCCCTGACAATTTCAATATGCCTACGGCAGTAGACTTTCACGAGAAATAATCATTAAGGTTTGGAATTGAATCTAAAAGACTTCGTGTAAGTAACAATGGTTCGAATACAACTTACAATCTTTCGAAACTGAATCTGGAGGGTTCGAAAATAAGATTGAAAAATAAAATCATTTAAACTCGAAAATTGAACAGAAACAATACATCTGAATTGAAGTTTGATATCGAATTGAACTTTTGCGTCGAAAAATGCATAGAGCTACATGAAGATTCAGATAAAAATACAAAATTTTATAACTAAAAAATCAAGTTTTATTTTCGACTTTTCGAGTGGCCCTGCTTGCTAAAATTCATGGACCCACAAACACGAGTTTCGCACGAAGGAATGGCGACTACTACAAAGGGATGGAAGTAGTAAACAAACAAAGTTTTTGAGTCACAGATTGACAGATTCATTTTTTCAAGACATCAAGAATTTCGTTCGAAAAATCATAGTTTCCAATGGTCGGGACTTTGAATTCAGTCGTGTTTTCCATGAAAAATCTTAATTTTACCGATTATGAATGGAATGCGATTGAAATTTACTCCCGTAATGCATTTAAAGTCGTAACAATTCAAAATATGGCCGGAATAAATAAAATCGTTTATAGCAGATTTATCATTCGAATGTTGATAAAAGTCATTCGGGCAATGGTGCTTTCTCCGTTGCATCATCATGGTTCATATGGTGCGCGGAGGTGAGTGAAAGCATGACTTTTCACACGGATAATCGTTCAATCAAGCAATAGATTTCATATTTCCTGTTAAATCTGGGTGAAATTCATACAGATTTACTCGTAAAAATTCAAATTTTAGCACCGGCTTTCCCTGTGTTTAAATTTTCACTGAGAAAGTTTGAAATTTTCCAATTGTTCAATGGAATCTGAACAGAAGTTCTTTTCATTCAAGTATTTTTAGCCGTACAAACTCAAACTAAAGCCGGGACCTTTAGTCTGTCGTGTTTTCCATGAAAAAAGTTAAAAAATTTCCCATTTTGACTGAAACTCTGAGTGAAAATTATTCTGCTGACGTATTTTAAGAAGTAAAAAATTAAAGGACATGTGAAGGGAATCTCTTAAATTTCAACTTTCTGGTGAAAACGCCAAATAAATTGGAGAACGCATAATTTTGTAACTTGAAGATCCGAAAAATTAAAGATTAAATCAATGGTTAAAACTACGGATGTTCATAAAAGTCATTCGGGCAATGGTGCTTTCTCCGTTACATCATCATGGTTCAGATGGTGCGCGTAGATGTCTTTTCCAATCAACCATTTTTTTTCTTCATATTTTCTCTAAAATCCGGGTGAAATTCACACAGATTTAATCTTTCCCTGTGTTTGGCTTTTCAGCCGTACAAACTCAAATTAAAGCCGGAACCTTTAGTCAGTCGTGTATTTTAAGCCTTAAAAATTCAAAATTTGGCCTAGACTATAATTCAGATTTTCTATGAAAAAAGTAAACATTTTAAGCTTTCTGGTGAAAACGGCAAATAAATTGAAAAACGCTTAAGTTAGTTCTTGATCCGGAAATTGAAGAATAAAGCTAATATTCAAAAAAAACATTTATGTATATAAAAATTTATTAAAAACTTTCAAATTACAAAACTTTCACCAAATTAATATAATATTTTCCCACACACGACAAACCAAACACTACTACTTGTTAGCAATAATAAGCCTAATAATATTAAAAATCTTAACAGCGGGTCCTAATTTAATCTTAAGACAGTCAGTAAGATCATTCTGCCTATAGCATAAGAAAACTCTCCCCATCAATAAGATTATTCCTGAACTGGTCAGCGACGACCTTCCCGGTTGGTAAGTTGGAACAGACGTTCTCTACCAAAACTCCGATACGCTCGCTGTCCCAAGTTATGATTTCACATTTCTTGGGTAACTCGAACGTGCTTTCGAACTCATTGAAATTTATTGGGGCTACTGGTTTCGTACACAACTTTACTGTGTTCTCTGGTTTCAGTATCTCTACTTTCACTTCCGGTTTGACTATAAAGTTTGGAGTAGGTTTGTTTTCCAAATCCGTGTTCTTGGCACTTTGCCCCGCCACGACCCCAAGATCATAATGAGAGTCCTCAAAGACAACGACCCTGTCAGTAAACTTCCCATGCTCGTGCTCGTGGAGGTTCTGTGTCGCATACGGACAATCTCTTGTTTTGGAGTGTACTGGAAAGTTGGGCCCCCGGATATTGCAAACAGACTTGCAAACTTTATGGTTAGGGCAGACTGGGAACGAGTTCCTGTCAGGAGAGTTCTCTGTCTCCTCGTCGTCTTCGTCTACTACTGGGTGACCTGTTGCAGCTCCCCAGCCTAATTCGTGTAGATCTGGGTCATGGGCGTGGACCTCGTAGTCAAAGTTTGGGGAGCGGAGGCTTGGGAAGGTTAAACTTAGTGTTGATGTTGGCTTGTGGATTTTTGTTATTGAGGCGAGGCGGAGGAGTCGTGGGGAGCGCTGGAAGGGAGCAGAGAGAGAATAAAAGTTTGTTAATTCGAGTATTATGAGGTTAAAGTATGTTTGTATTTGGTACATACCTTATCTATGACCTCGACCTGCTGTCCTACAGTATAATGTATAGGAACGAGATCGCCAAGCGTTTCACGGGGTAGCGGGACAGAGTTGGTCTTTTTCAAGTACTCGTCCCAGTCGAATTCAGAGGCCGTTTCTAAATATGTAATTTTTAGAATTTAGTTTGATAAAACGTTCATTTAGTTTTTTGAGAATCCTTACCGTAGCAATGTGGCGGTGTAATGTCGATACCGTGCTCTTTACAGTACCCCACGTAGTGGACGTCGCCGCTTGAAATTAATAATATGAGAAGTGACAATTTTTTAAAAATTAAGTCAAAAGTGTAAAACTACATGTATTAAAGACTTGATAAACAACAACTTATGAAACAGTAGTTCAGTGTCGAAATTGACAGTATCAAGTAAATCTAAACTCTAAAAGCACATGCTTAAATCTTGAAAGTGCATGGAAATTGACAATGATAAACTGTTATACGCTATCAGAGAAGAAACTAGGGATTTGTTGAAAACTAGGGATGAATTGCGATTTGACATTTTTTACCCCATTTAAGCTACTGTGAAATTTAAGCTATGAAACCCCCAAGTGGGGTGAAGTTTGGATCTTCTATTATGGGTTTTCCCATTCAACCAAAACTGAACCATAACTTATAAGCTCGCGCTTTAAACCACAAAACTCAAAACACCCGAATTAAACAAAGTAACAATTATACCTCCCCAAAAAAGTCCAGTAGTCATAAAGACTATCCCAAGAGTCAAAGTGAACAAGGAACCTCCCCCCAAGGACAGCAGTTATCGTCGCAACACAAATGAGATTCTTGTTCCTCCTATCGACAGCCTCGACCTTCATGCCTACTCGAACCCGGTCATCAGACTTCTGTATACTATGGACATGCGGAAAGCAAGGATTTGGAGCAACCCTGCACTGCTCATTTGACTGCAAATAACTTTCCCAAGAGAAATTGGGAGGGTTGTGGAAGTGGACCTGGTTGTCTGGGTGAGACGCGTTGTACGACGCTGTGAAGCCTACTGGGAATATGTTTAAAGAGTCGGCGTTCGTCCAGAACGCGTAGCGGTCTCCGTAGCATATGAACTTTAATAATAGTCGGTGGCCGAGGACCTGAGACAAGAGGAATTTTTTAAAATTAGGGCCTGAAATAAAGCACGTGTACAAAGTATCTTTACCTCCACGACGACAACAGGACAAAAAAGACTCTGATGCTGTGGGTCAATAGCCTCTAATACGTCATGTATCTTGAAAGGATTGCTTAAAGTCTTGAGCTTCTTAGTCTTCACTTCCGGTTCCACATCTAAGGGTTCATCTCTTTCTCTCTTAACAGCTACAGTTTTAGTGTGAACTTCCTCTGGCTGCTTCTGTATCTCGTTGACCTTGCACATGAGATTACAGTCACGGGTGCAGTGCGTCTCGTCGTAGAACTCTGACGCTAACCCGAAGCAGCCGCATGTTACGCAGGAGCTCAAGTTTTCTGGGGTTTCTTCGCTTTCATCTTCGTCAGAGGAGGTTGTAGAACTGGAGGAAGAGGACGAAGTATCTGAACTGTCACTACTGTCGTCGTCGTTCTCGTCGTACTCGAGCAGCTCCAGGAAACCATACTCGTTTGTTATGAACTGTAAAGTAACGTGGGAAATTAAAATTATACTTAAAATTTAATAATTAATTAGTCTAAAATCCTGCTTTCAAATTCTCAGATGGCCTCGGCAGCTCTCCATCGACAGCGCTCCCCTGGTTCCTGTCGTCATCATACAACCCGTAAACTGTGACGCTAGTGTTATCATTAATCTCGACCTCGTTCACTGCTAGGTTCACGTTGTTGTAAGGTTGGTTGTTGTTTGTTACCAGCTCGAAACCTGGGACCTGATAACTCGCCATCGTTCTTTTAGTTTGATACTTGAGTGCTTTTAGCAGCAGGTCTGTTTGATGTAAACAAACATTTCAGTATACAAAAAAATATTATATTCCCGACTAAAAAAATTCATTTGCGCTGCCGACAGGATTCGAACCTGCGAGGGGAGACCCCATAGGATTTCAAGTCCTACCCTTTAACCACTCAGGCACGGCAGCCTCTGTTGATCTATGAGTGAAAATTTATCCTGTTTGTACAGCCGGTAAGTTCTTCTCATAATACCCCTGTATCGTGTCCCGGGAAACAAAATTCTGTAAACAAACCTGCTGTTCTTGTACTCTGTACTAGTCTCTTGTGTGGGTGTTGTTTGGTAATCGAAGAAGAATTTGTATTGAATTTGTTAAATACTCAATAATTAGGAAGATAATGAGTGGAAAACCCGGTGACAGCGACGTGCACATTTCGCACGAGAACCAGAAAAAGATTAACCGGTTCGCAATCATGAACGGGTGGATCGAGGAGATTCAGGAGTCACTCGCCGTTAAGAAGGTAAAACATAACATTAATCAAAACTGTCTACCGAATGATTTGATTTGACTTGTGTAATTTAATTGTTTAGACGTTGTTAACTCACCTGGAGGACGCCGAGAACGACCTGTTAATGAGCGACGTGCTGATCGAGAACCCAGATCTCGAGATCCCGATGCTCGTCGGCGAGTCTTTCGTTTTGTTTAGCAACGACGAGGTTCAGGTAAAATCTAACCGCCTGATTAAAACCCCCCATTTATGAAACTAAATATTCTAATCTAATCTTAACGAATTAAACCCCCAGGACAACCTGAACACGTTAAAAGAGCGAGTAAAAACAGAGATCACAGGACTCGAGTCCCGAGTCACAGAAATAAAGTCAGAGATGGACGAGCTGAAGAAGCTCCTTTACTCCCAGTTTGGTGAGATTTTTTAACTTTTATTTCGTTCACATTAGTATTTGAGATACAAAAAAAGAAACTTTTAACGGTTTAAAATTACTGTAACAGGGAACAACATTAATCTTGAGAACGACGGAAGCAGTCCAGGAGTACCGTTCCAGCACGCTAATTAAACAAATGTAATTTTTTTTTTACAATTATTAATAATAAAAAACACGCTTATAAATCTTCCATTATTTTTGCGTAGTCGTCGTCGTCATCGTCTAACGCGCGGCGCGTGAACTGTTGAAAAACAAAAAATATAAAGTTCATTTATTATTTGCATCGATTACTTCATAACTGCATAATTAAGTTTATAGTCTCATATTACGTTAACGCCAGAGTTGCTGTGACTCATCCCTGACCCTGCCCCTCCTCCCCCACCGACTTTCTCGAGAATATCAATCAGCTGCGCCTCGTTGATCTTGGAACCCGCGCCGAGCCTCCCCATCCGAGCCATGTTTATTAGGAGACCTGTCACCGCCTCTGCTTTCTCTGGCTTTGCTAACGATAGCGTCGACACTGAAACAAGCATAAGAAACTAATAATTAAACCACCAAAAAATAATTAAACTAAAAATTGTATTTTTAAAAAGTGACTCACGCCTGGCCCTGGCCTGCTGATCGAGTATCTGGTTGAGTACCGAGTTTTTAAAGTCCTCCTGTCTCTGTTTCTGCTCCTGGATCTGTTCCTCCTGCGACTTTTGGTTCTGTTGTTGCTGGGGGAGCTCACCTCCTCCTCCTCCACCGCCTACACGCTCCATAGCTATTATACTCAAACAAAGTACTTTTTCAGAACCTTAATATTCCCTTTTCTGCACATAAACAAAAAAAACATGTTTTTCAAAAACTCCCGCGCTGTAAACCCAAAAACCCATAGAGCATTCCGGTGCAATGAGATTAAATTCAAGCACGTGAGCGTCCTGTGGTATGCAATGCAAGGTTCTTCTACTCCGTAGTAAGTATGAGGCTTGTGGCGTTTCCACCATGTTTTTTTTTTGTTGCTGGCGTCACTCGTCCTCTCTCCTTTTCTGCGTTGGAAATACAGAGAAACAAGATTTATTGGACGAAATTATTATGCCATTTCATTTTTAGAATTAGTAGGTACGGCCCGTGCTCAAACGACTGCCAGAAAAACGACTTCAGTTTTGGAGTACGTGAACAAGAATCAACTTCTTCTTTTTTTTTAAACATTATCTTTCATCAACACATACACACATAGGGAAAAAAAACCTCTTTCTAAGTGAATGGGTGCTTTTGTTTAACTATCGGCTGCAGCGTGATTATGACGAGGTTCTTATTGTAATGAGGAGGTTTCAGATGATGTGGTTGTGAAGGTTATTTAGTTGGAATTAAAATTTACTTGCGATAGGTTTTTGAACGGTCGCATACGCATATGCATGAAACAATCGAGAAATGGATAATAGTTGGCTTTGAATAAGGTTTACAGAGCATGCTCTATCTGGATTTGCCGACTTTTCTCAAATTCTCTACAAAAACTCTGTTTCAAACAATTTCAAAAATTTATCTGTTTTCATGCAAAAACTAGCAGTTCAGATTAGAATTATATTTCAGAAAGAAATTCGAAAATTCTAAGTAAAAGCATGATAATTGATAACATGGTTGACTTTTTTATTAAACTCATTCACAGCCTAATTAAATCGGATTAAACATGTTCCTTATGAGGTTTTTGTATATAGATTTATGAACTCGAATTCACTAAAGCCGATTTAATTTTTCTGTGAATGACCTGCCTGCCCTTAGAAAATTTTAACTTTTTCGTTAATTTGAATATGATTATGATCATTGCGTTAGAACGATTTTATAAAATAATCAACGATCAAAAAATTCTTTGAGTTTCACAATTTTTAGTTTATTTTATCGAGTTATATCCCTCGACTCCCCAAAACTTATACTAAAGGTTGTTTATTTTTTCATATTCCATGTTTATCCAACGAATTTTTGCCTTTCTGCGTATCATGTTTTCATTTTCGCCTATTCCTATATTTACCAACTTTAAAATTTATAGATTAACATGTGTTACTCAATAGGTTTCCCGTATAAGGTCCATTACCGAAGCCTCAAAACCCTACACATTTGTGCATCAAATTCTTTAATTCTTAAGCATTTAATGCTCATAGGACCCACATTAAACCGTATCGACCAGATGTACTCGATATTATATCCTAAAAATACTTTTGTATGCACGTACCCTACATGTGGTGCCGAAGCCCGGATCGCCACGATACATGAAAACAATAGAACCTTTTGTATTTTTTCCACTGTGACTCATTTGACCACGAATCCAAACCCTCATTTCATGATCTCATGATGACCCAAGGGTCCAAATAGAATTTCATGAATGAAGTACCTTAAACACAACACGCTAAACCCTTAAAGTCACTAAAAAAGAAACTCCAAAACATAACTTCATTCTCTCTCTGACCCTGTCGAAACACGTATCCCAAAAATTATTGACCCACATAAAAAAAAAAAAGTGAAACTTTCACACGTCAAGCACGTGACTGACTAAACCCTGTTCTAACACTACACTATACTTGTACCGCAACATCGCATCACATTCCTTGATCGTGGACAGAGAGAATATCTATCACAACCCAACCACATGTAACGATTAGGATTTAGTAAAAAGAGCCATCATACCATACACTCCTGTACAGTTACGACCTTCAGCTAATGTTCACAAGAAGAATAAAAAAAAAACAAGTTTTTCAACTATAGCCACTCTCCATGTTGCGTTTTCGCTTCCAACTTACGTGATTTGTTTTGTGGTCCAAGAGCAATCGAAACGCGTGT
>JAAXOA010002488.1:0-13111 GCA_036561885.1 Salina celebensis | reverse complement strand
TATTAGAAATAGCACTTAGTTTCACAATCAGTTATATTCATCTCTTCAATATTTTTCTTTTACAGTTTTTGTTAAATAGTCCCTTTAAAATCAAGTTTAAAAAAATGTAATGTAAGTACTGTGTCAAACGGCAGCCGTATAATATGGCAGTGATAAAATAAATATCTTCTCCCCCAAGTAGTTTCCATAGAACAATAATAACAAAACTGGATCTCGCCATAAGATGGTTTACAGGAAAGTTTATGGGATACATTAAAAAATGTAAAGGTTAAATTGGAGCATAAGTTTGCAATTCTGTGCTAAAGCGCACAGAAAATCTTTTACTTGAAAATTGTTATGCTCCACTTTTTTCAGCTCATATCAATTTTTTTAAACACTTACTACTATTTTGTATTGAAAGATAATAAAGAGTCTTTACAGGATTTTACTTGGAAAAACTGGCGAAAATCTAAAAATGTAAAAACTCAGTTTAGTACATTCATTGGTATAGCTTGACGTCGTTGTCTGACTCAAGAATTATTTGTTGGCCACAAAAGTGAGCGATAAGCAAGTGTTATTATGCCTAGTTAGATCCTAACACTAAAAGAAATGTTAGTTTGTTATGTTATCCTATGCCCTTTTAACAAAATTTAGTGGTTTTTTTATTTTACTTTTTCCATGGACTATTACTTTTTCCTGGTTTAAACCAATTTTACCAACGGTTTTTGCTGTCTTGAGTTTTTACAGCATCACACCTCACCTTGCACTAATCGTAAGATCCCAACAATAACACCATGTCTTGTACAGCGTTACAAATTTTTACTTTCAAGGATAGGACTATTTGCGAGAAAAGTCACTTGAGCATATAATATGAACAGGCTCACCAGCTTCAACACACATAATCAATATTTTTATCCTTTGTTCCAGTTTCTCAGTTTCCTACCTGTTTCAAGGCTGTATTCTCTCAAGCAACAGAGTAAAACACATTTAAGCTGAACAACAGGTGTTTCATTCTCTTTCTTACAATGCAGTTGTTTATAGTTTGTGTGGTGTGGCCTATCTTACTACACTTATAAGATAGTTTCACAGAGGAATAAGCTAAGCTACTTGCCACTGTAGTGACTGTAGAAAATATAATTAAAAATCTCCAATTGCTTACAAAAAGTTTCCAAATTATTTGGCAAAATGGTGTGTACGTGTGTGTTTTGCAACAAAGTTTGTCTTACAAAAATACAATATGATTGCCACATTCTAGCGCACATTACGGAACGCTGGAATAACTGTTCAAAGTGTGACACATCATTTTACAGCTCATCTCAACTTGAAACACATGTTAAATTCGTTCACAAAAATGTTCGTGACTTTAAGTGTAATGTTTGCACGAAGACATATCGTAAGAATTGTGATTTGGAACGGCACATGACAATTCATACCGGCGAGAAACCGTCCAAATGCAGCATCTGTAAAAAAAGTTTCGCTTCAAACTGTGAGAGGAATCACCACTTTAAGCGAGTACATTTAAAACACCAATTAGAGGATCGCTGTATCTGCGGAATTTGTGGGAAAAGGTTCAAATGGAAAGTGGATTTAAATAACCATGCAATTATTCACCGTGCAGAAAAAGACTTTAGTTGTAGCACGTGTGGAAAAAAGTTTTTTCAACGGTCTAAATTGAAACTGCATATGGCAAGCCATTCAGATGAAAGAAACTTTCCATGTGAAATTTGTACAAAGGCTTTTAAATCAAAAGAAGCTGTCAAGAAACACATAAGAGCTGTGCATGACATAACTTTGAAATCTATAAAATGTTCTGAGTGTCCGAAAACGTTTCGAAGAAATTCCGAGCTCATGTCACATTTTCATCGGATCCATGTTAAATCAAAAAACTACTGTGTATTTTGCGGAGCCACGTACAGGAACAGAAGGCATTTTGAAGGACACCTTAGGCGACATATTCACGAGACAGCAGAATTTTCACCAGAATGTAAACTTTGCGGGAAGGTGTTTAAAATGAGGGGTAATTTGGTTCGACACATCCGAACTCACACTATGGAGACACCTTTCAAATGTGACATTTGTGGATATGGGTTTACTTGCAAAGGAAATCTCAAACGTCACATGGGAACTCATTATCAACAGGAAGATATTCGAAATTTGACATGCAAAACTTGCAATAAGGTATATAAATCCAAAGCCTCTTTATGGTTTCATGAACGCAGCCACAATGTTCTGAAAAGGGAAAAATGTGAAATTTGCTATATGACCTTCAAGTCATACGTAGCACTTCGGAGACATTTGAATCTTCATATAGGAGAGAAAGCCTATAAGTGTAGGGATTGCAATAGGGCGTTTCGTACATCACAGGAATTACGAAGCCATACATTTAGCCACAGTAGTGCCAAAAACTACGAGTGTAAGTTATGCAAAAAGCAGTTCAAACACGAGAGAAGCTTGAGAATACATAAATTGGCACCTTGTCAACAAAGACAAGAGAGACCACTTGTGTGCATATTTTGCGAGCGTGTGTCGGCTAATAGAACAAAGCTAGATTTACATTTAAAAGCTCATATAAAAGAAACCTCTTGGTTTCGCAAAAATTGCAGTTACGAAACTGGAGAAAAGTCTGTTGGACTGTTCCTTTAAACAATGCATACGTTTTTAAACAAAAAGGAACCAACTCAGCAATCCGAATGAGCAATTTGAATCAATTGATGTTTCTAAAGTATTTCAAACAAACTTTGGTTTTTGTTGACTGCATCAAATATTTCTAATTTTGTATATTGAAGATATTTTTTTCCAATGTGTGTATTCTCACTGCTACCAAAGTTAGCTGTGCTTGTAAATTACGATAATCACGTTCCTGAGTGATTAGATACTATGATATGATTCAAAAGTGATAAAAATACGTAGGATAAGTTAGTTTAAAGCGGATATTTATGGTGAATTTTATGTAAAGTTTCTAACATTGTATTACTTTCTATCCCAATTCAAAATATAAGAGATATTTGGGATATAATAATAAAATATGGGGTATAGTAAAGACCATATAATAGACTATATACTAAATGTTTTAACATTTACAGGATACTTTTAAAGTACAGGGTAGTTGTAAATATTTGTTGAATGCTCTTAACTCTAGCATTACTTGTGAATATAGTATTTATCATGTGATTTTCAATATTTTTGTCTGTTACACATGAATAAAATTTGTACATTATTTATCAAATATTTCATACATCATAGCAGAATCGGGATTTCTCCCTTCTTGTCGTTGCGCTACTCGCAATTTCTCTCTGAATCTACACAAACTCGTTAGTCAGACTTATCGTTTTGGTTGTTTTGATACAGTAAATTACAATAGCAAGTAAAATCAGATCAGACTACGTTTGCGTACAAAATAAAGTTAGTTTGCAAACATAAGATGAAACTTCAACTGAGATTAATCTGGGTAATAGCAAAAGGATCGCAGAGTTTTAAGCTGTGAAATTTGTGACAAATCATATAAACAAAACATCTTTGTGGTTTCATAAATGAATACAATTTCTCACCAAAACATATAAATCCTCGTATTGAAATATGAGGTTTAAGACAAATGCACAACTTTTGCTAGGTGGAAATCTCATGAAGCTTGTTGAACGAATTAGTAATGCAATCACTAACGCACTTCCCTATAGCTGTATTGTCATTTAAAACTTTAATTACTGCACCTTGTATTCTGCCACCTCATAGTATTAGAGTTTAATCATTGGTCCATTAAACGCAAAAAGCATAAAGGAACCTACCGCCCTCCTCCCCTCTTGAAGTGCATATCGCACTGCACGCTAATACTTGAACAATGAAAAACATGTTCATAACTTAAGTATGGAAACCAATCAAAGTTTTACAAGGGAAAAGATACACTTTCTAAAGGACTAACTTGATTAAATTTACTCTTGCGTTCACTTATTGACAGTTCATCTAACAATGAGTTTCATATTATAAGACGATACTTCAATTTAAATGTTAAAGAAGTAATCAAAACCCCAGCTGGAATATTCAAAACAATCGTTGTAATAGAACTCACTTGTCGTAAGTAAACTGTCTCTGAGTGGGTGTTGCTATTCAATGAACACATGAGTTTATTATGGTCATCGTATTGAAATTCCAAAACACGAAATGACATTGTTTGCATTTTTCACTATTGCATGTCATCATCGGAAAGTCGAAAAGTGTGGAAGTATTCACGGAAACAAGTGTATTTCTTACCGTTTCAGTTCTTCAAGTAAACTTGGTTAGAAATATGGTCTGCGGAAAATTACTAGTGTTTTTCAATATAATCCAAACTGCCCATCACTTGTACTGCGATCCCAGGGGAAACGCTTTGTCAGAACTGGATATTGAAACTCATGCCGATCTCCTGGAAACGGTATTGGAGCCTTTTGCTAACAAAAACTGTTTTGTACTGCTAAGAAATCATATGAACGTAGATTTAAAATTGTCAAGCATTCCTTTGATTAGCCAACATTTCATCCCGAAACTTAAAGCAGATTCAAACAAAGTAATGGGATGGATCCCCATATCAAGCAGGGCCCAGTTCATTGACGAAACTAGTGCATCATACAACTCAAATATTACTTGTCCTTCGAGCTACTTCATTAAACCTGACGACGACGTATATTCTAATCTAGTCCATTCCTGCATTAGCATTCGGGAGGACAAGTGGATGATGAGTGGTAGACCAGGAAACTGCAAAATAATGATGGATTTTCTGCTCCCGCCTTTTATGGCAGAAAGCCACCAGTTCTATCCATTGTCAGAATATGTCACAGCAAACAGAGATCGTTCCGTTCCACACATTCACATGTTATTTTCGTTACTTCAACCGCATTTGGATATTATATCAAATTGCTTGCAATCAGTGCCCCTTCACTGGGCATGGTTACAATTAGTTAAGCATGGTGACGGTGGTGTCAATGAGGAGCCACAATCAATGCTAATCATAATTGTACGTTTCAATAAAACAGAGCAACGCGGTTTGCGTCTGGAAACTTACAAACCCATTCTGGGTAAATATCGAGAAGAAATGGTTAAGGAGACAATTTTATTCTCAGAGTGGAACCAGATAAAAATTAAGAAGATCAATGATTTGGAAAGAGAGAGTAATGCCGAGTCATATCCATGGCGGATTGTAGAGACTCCTCGGCACTTTAGGTCAATGGGAAGGATTTCTCAGCGTTTATCTGAATGCTCCCGTGACTTCGGAGTCACAACAAGGTTGGAGGCATCATCGTCAGTTGAAGCCAGGACGGTCAAAATGGACAAGGCTCATGCACATATTCTTCGGCTTATAATAGGAAATTCTACTTATTTTACCCCTGGAGAAGGATGTGTTAATAATGCAGCACAAATATTGTACACAATGCAAGCTCCTGAATATGCTGTCTCGTATATTCATATTGCTCCGTTTGATAGATCCAGGAATATTTCAAACCTTCCCTCAATTCTATTAAACAATTCACTGATCATAAATGTCCGATTTGTGGTGTGTGGAGATCGAGGAAAAACAGGTCACGAATTCCACCAACTCATAAGTGCCTTTGAATATCAAACCTGGATGGGGCTATTGGCAGTACTAATAATTTCGAATGGATTTCTCTCACGAGTTAAGAATGACACACATAGTACCTTAATTGAAACAATAATAGAACTGTACAAAATGTTTGTTGAGCAAGGCAACCCATTTCTGAATAGTACGATACAAAATTTACGATGTCAATTTATTTGTGCAACATTGTTGCTTGCTGGTGTTATTATTAGCAACGCATACAAAAACGTAAATGTTTACAATATGATGCAGCCAAGACATCCTATAACATATCAAACAGCAGATCAGTTGTTGCATGATAACTTTACGCTGTATACGCGATTATCGTACGTCATGTTCTACAAGAACAATCCATTTAACTTGAAGATTCCATGGATCAGCTGGCGAACACAATATTTCACTCCACGTACAATGAACGATCGAATTTCGTCACGAATGTTGTCCAAAGAGCTAACGGTTAAGTATGACCTGGACTGCACAGTGGACGACTTAACTGACATGTCGAATGAAACCTCCTCCGAAAATTCTAAGACTGTTATTCCGATCCAGGCGCATCAACGCTCATTCGAAATGCTTGAAAAATTTGTGTACCAGAATTCTCTCCGGGTACAAAAGACGTACACCGAATGGGAAGAGCAAGAGCTTTTCAGTGACCTTAGCGCATGCACGAAAACCGCCGTATTTCTGCCTGAAGTAGTCGCGATGAGGTACCAGAAACAGTTTCAAACAAAAGGATTGCGCAGACCTGACATTGGCTCGCAGGTGTTTCAAAAACCGCTTACTGGTGTTAGCTTTTATGGATTTATAAATATGGCAACACGAGCCCGCACTCGGGCTGTGGAACAAGCTGGAATTTTGCTGAAGTGGGAAAAGCTTTATAATTTTGATGTGAACAAGGAAGCACCAACGCATCGAATAGATCCAATCGCTGCAGAATTGTCTGGAAATGTTTTCATTATATTTGTTTCGTTAGGGGCTGTATTTATCACTTTGAATATATGGAGTTCTATAACTCCTTTTTAGTAGCATAAGCAGTATGTGACTTACAAGGTAAGTACCCCAAGTGTAAGTCGAACCAGGGGCAGTGACCATTTTAGGGGTATCATTTAGACCCTTTAGACCACATATCCGTTGAAAATTTTCTGCAAAAGTAAGATGGCCAAGTTTTATCGTACAGTGGAATACAAAAGTACACGCTTGCGCTTGCCATTGATGGTTGACGAAGAAACAATTGCGCATTGTTATTATAGTTTTTCCAGGTTTGCGGTTCGATGGCGGTAGGCGGTGAGTCAAAGTCATCACCGGGTTCATGCTAAATTTTCAAATTAACTACAAATTTTTAAATTTAAGTTTGTGAAGTTGAGCTGGTAAGTGTTTCATTGAGTTCTGATATGGGGGTTTAGGTTTTTTAAATAACCTGGACGAGCTATGTTTATGAAGTCCGCTTTAATTAATTGAGTCTTAGCAGTCTATAGACACATCGATCTCAAGCATCTTGGAAAAATTTAAACTGCTTATACATACTGCATCATGTTTCATTGTTTGCAATCAATGGCACAAGCGTATGAAGGCATGCTAACCCTGCCAAGGGACAAACTTTAATCATACAACTTTTGCAGAAAATTTTCACCGGATATGGGGTCTAAGAGGTCTAAATGGCACCCCTAAAGTGGCCACTGTCCATGGTTCGACTTACACTTGGGGTACTTACCTTGTTAGTGTCTTACCAAAAACAATTATTTTTATTTCGCTCACTTCTGGAAGCATTTTATTCTGTTCAAGCTGGGACTGGATAGGCTTCAAGTCGTTTTCAAGCGTTTAAATAATGCTTCGAAAAATGTGGTGTGACAACAATCCGTTAACGGCGTGTTGCTACACTTGAACCATGCAATGTGTTTGTAAATATTTATCAACGTTGTAAAAAAGTGGATGATAGTTTGAATTAAGTCCTGTAATTTAAGTTTGGTAGCAACTTCAATTAAAAACACTGCTGCACTGCAAGTCAATAGAAGGCCGCAAAACGAGAGTCCCGGACGAAATGAATCCATACTAACCGGACTGAAGGTCATGACCCTAGAAGTTTCTTTAACCAAGTCATCTGTCCGAGCCATCGTTTGTTTTTTATATCACGTGTTGCGTAGTATTAACGGATAGAGTATTTTATTCCAAAGTGTGTTAAAACCACCCGCGTCAAAATGGCTTATTGTGGGTAGTGCCAGTTTGGCAAAATAGTTGTTTCGCAGGATAAATGGGAAGTAGTCGACTAATTCCGGTAGTGTTTTAGTAGAACTCGTCCAATATTTTGGGGAACTCTTGAAGGAAATCTTGCCTGTTTTAAAAAGCCAGTCGTGGTCTACAATTGTTGTGGGAATATCAGTTCTGAGGCTTGTTGGTCGACGGATAATCCGGGTTAGTACGAGAATATTTTACATCCTCCAAGTTGCAATATAGCTCCTCGATTTGGGCGACATGGCGAGCATTCAAAAGAGGAAAGGATTTGGACACATTAAGTTCCATTTTCTGTTTTAATATTTGGGCAAGTCGTGACACCCAAGATCCTGAATCTTTTATAGCGGCTAAACTTAGAATCTGTGAATTCGGTACACCTAATTCAGATGCGCTCTGTGGGTAAGGTGGCGGCACCATTACTGATAGTGATGACGCCAGCTCGCCACCGTATAAGACGGTAATCGAGTAACACAAAAATCTCCAAAGGCAAATGAGAAAGTTAAGATGTACTCTAGATGTCGTGGGAACTGTGTCGTGTCCACTGGTCTACAAGGGGCCCAAAAAGTGGCAGAAGCAAATTAAACCGTGGCTTCAAAGTTGTCGAGGCTTTGAAACTGACAATGGTTAAACCAATTAAATACACTCCTAGGGCACACCAAACACCTACGGACATTGGAGAAAACAAGGAGCTCCATTCGCTTGACGTTACTAGTGATATGTGCACAACAGTTAACATTTTGTATTTCTCTGGTCGTACAAACGACGGGGAAATTATATACGAAGGGAAATTATCCATCAGTAATAAGTTACTGATAATATATGGACTGTAAAAGTACTCGTTTGTAAAGAATCCAAGCATTTGTTTACGAAATCCATTTGTAAAGACAATCATAGTAACATTATTCTGATGCGATAGAACTTCCCTTATTGCTAGCTGCTGTCGTTTGCTTTCGGGTAAGTGATATAAACCATAGCACTGGAGTTGCTTCTTACCGAAATGATTCCTATGTAACTTTAGCCATAACTTGTGCAAATTTACTAATGTTGCTGGTTGCACTTGAAACGCAAACGGACCGGACGGATTAACGGTAGGGCATATGACACAAATTACATAAACTTCATATGACGATCCGACGCTAGCGATGAAAATACGATAATCCGTAAACGAGTTGTAAAACTCTTGCTGTTGAAACGCTTTTCTGAAACTAAAATTGCTCAGACCAACAAACATAATAAATGAGGGATTTTCCTTTTTCAAAACGAAATCAATGAAATGGCCGGCCACTGCTTTCACTAGTTCCGTTCTTTTCTCAATTAAGTATAAATGGGCATGACATGTTGTAAACCGTCTCAACAACAGCACCTGGCTTGAGTAATTTTCATAATTCAACTCCTTTCCGTTTTCGTGGGAAGGTAGCCATTCTATTTCTGATTGAGTGTATTCAGTGACCAAAAATGACTTTGAGGCTGGCTCGTGTTGTTCCGTATGAATCTGCAGTAATTCAAATAGATAACTTGGTGTTGTTGTTGTCGAATTCAATATGGTATGTATACTACACCCCCTGAGAGTTTCATCAAAGAACAATCGAACGTTTTCTGAGAAAAATGAAAAAAAGTCAGAGGTATGACTGTGGGCGGGACAGGAGAACAAAATGTTGATACACGAAATAAACAGGAATATATTTGTTCTCATGGTTGCAGAAATCATGACGAGTATATTAGATTTTAGAAACCGTTCAATTTTGTTTGGATAACTGCGGTAGAGATTGCGTTGAATTCTATCAAACCCACAAGCTTATTGTTGTATCAACTCAATAAACTAAATACAATTAGCGGAATATCTTCTTAGACAATTGTAGGCAACACTGGAACTACGTCACGACTGAAATGTCGTGTTTCCTAATACTATAGGGAAAACCCAATAAATGATCCAAAGTGCTGGTGTACTTTGTCTAAATAAATTTCCTTTCATATTCCTTTGCCTAAGTGAAAAAAACATTCCCTAGTGGATTTGGCAATGGCATACTTCATTTTTAATCGAGAACAAACAATTTCCGGTTAGTATACAAAAACATTACTTAGTCGTACACTTAATACAAGCGTTGAAAAAAACAACTAAAAATCAATAGCTACTTACACCAAGTCGTAGTCATCAGTCGCCTGCATATATTCTTCTATTGGGCAACTCTACTCTACCAAATATGTATCGATTTTAATTCCATCGAAATACTAAATTGCCTTTGTTGCGATACCTACTTATGCTTCCCTTACTAGTTGGACGCAATCTTCTCTTATGCTATCGATATGAACATCATTTTATTATTTAATCATTGTGATCTATGAGTGTAATGAATTTTGATTAGATTGTGACTCCTTGCTTGTTTAAATACTACAATGCTTCGTCAGTGTACTATATTTATGGAAAAATACATCTTTTCATTCCCTGGAGTAACTGACGACTGAACTAAATTCACAAATATTCCAAATGCTACACATACCGTGCGTTTTTTACCCCATTGTCTATAGCGGCGTAGCCGATTTCACCCTAGCATGCCGGCGTGCCTCGTTACGACTAGGCTCGGCGACGTGTTAGTACTTAGCAGAGTAGACATGGTTTCTTGAACGCGGAGTATGTTTCTAGAAATATATTATGGGATTGGGATGTATAAAGCAAAAGCATTATTGGTTAGTTAATGTTATCAGATATTGTAAGTATAGACAGGTCAGCTTATATCTGATTATTTGATGACTTATTATGGGCAAAAAGGCTAATTCGGTAATATGACTGAAAACCTGCAATTTTTGACATTCTGGTTTACTTATGACATTCTGTTTGTCGCCAATTTGCTCGCAACTAACTTAAGTTTTCGTTCACATATAACCAGATAATATAAGAGTAACAATTATTATGCAGCTCAATCAGCATTTTTGTTGGCTTGCATGTTCATGTGGCAATATTTAATACAAGAGCTTTAAATATTTTTAAGGAATTTTGATGGAGATTCTTATATCTGATAACATTCATTCCAACTTGTTTCTGAAATAAAATGTGTAACCTATGAGGTTGCTACGGTCATTTTAAACGAGGAAATTCATGCACGCTTGTGTGCAGATTGCCTAATGCACTTCTGGGAAAGCTTTATGATCCACATAAACCTGTAAGAGACCTTGATTTTGTTTTTCGCAAGGATTGTATGTTGCATTAAACATCTCAACAACACACCCTTACTGCATGCGACCATATGCAAGTTACATGAGAACAAGCTGCTATTATCAGCTAAAAACACATAATAAACTGCTCAACATAAAATATCCTAAGTTTGATTAGATATTTACATTCAGACTTGGATGATTTAACACGATTGACCTTTATAAGTTGGTTACTAAATACTTGTTACTTGTTGTTGGTAACAGAATCTATTCCGTGTTCTGATTTTTTAGTCTTTTACTGGCCCCAGAGAGCAAAAGGTAACTTGGAGATTTTTGTTTCTCCATCAACTCGGTTTGAAACTTACATTTGGTGCAAGTGCTATTCTCGGATCGATGGGAAAACAAATACAGGATTTAAATTTCATTCCACTGTAAGTTTGTATTTACAACTTTCAATAAGCTTGTCTGGCAATGTAGGTTAACTCATTACCAATATTTTATAATATTTTCCCAGTTACAAGAAACTTAGATGGCTCTTAAGGGAACTTAAATGATCAAAGTTACTCATATGGATACTTGTAAATTTATACTGGAACAAACTTGGGACATAATGGTAGCGTGAATCTACTGATTGCAGTGCCAAAAATATAAATAAAAGAACAGATTAAACGATTAACTGCAATATATTGAATTGTTACATATTTATTTTCCTAATTCGTTTTTTTTTTCGCAGCACACATCTCCTTTTGGAGGGCACTGTAAGTTTATTTTTTAGGGGCTTTGACATTCATCGATGCATTGTCTTTATTCATATTTTTCTTTCAAGGGGTCGGTGCCAAATTAAAATGCAGGTTTGAGGATGTTTTCGTTTCCTGTCCTGGGATCTTGGAACAAAACCAGCACGATAAACTAGAACTGTCGACCAAATCTTACCGACGCAACAATTGACATTTTGGGTATCAAGGTCAGCCGTAAACAGATTGAATGAACGTCCTTGGAATGATGAGCCAGCTGCATCATTGTAAGATAAGATTAGTCAAACCAAAAGCCAGGGTTAACCTTATAGGTAATAACTTAGCTTTACATTGCATATTTTGAACCCTCTTGATGAAAACTAAGGTGGAAAAATATTGAAACAATTGTGGCTAGGAAAAGGTATCAAATCCACGTAGAATCAATAGGGAATAATAGACTGTTGCGCTTTTAGAGAGATAAAATACTCGTGGTAGTTTATATTTATTTGTTACAAAAAAGTCTGGGCCGGAAATATTGTACAATATTAACTATAACAACTTATCATCACGCCATCAAACACATATAGTATTTTTTCCCATAAAAACAATCGTAACTGTTAGTATTTAAGTCCGGCTTCATTTTAAACTTATCCGGTTAAAAACACTTACCTATACACTTACATTTTTTTGATCCCTTTCTTTCGCTTGAGAATGAGGTAGCCTTATTTTTAAAAAATACATTCTCAGTGGGTAAGATTATCGTAGAGTGGACTTCTAAGCCAACAACTAGCACTATGCAAAAATTAGCTATGGAGCTACTTTTGTCGTTTGGCACACCAGTGATAGGTACCATAATGCTGGGACTGGCGACCGATTGCAAGACCCAAGAAGACATACAACACTTGTGCATAGGGTGCTATAAAATACCTTTGAAGAGC
Source organism: Salina celebensis (assembly GCA_036561885.1). Taxonomy (NCBI): domain Eukaryota; kingdom Metazoa; phylum Arthropoda; class Collembola; order Entomobryomorpha; family Paronellidae; genus Salina; species Salina celebensis. Next base: position 497 of record JAAXOA010002488.1, on the reverse strand, counting down.
AGTGTCATTGGCTTTGTTCAATGTATGGCATATAAAATGGGCAGAGTATGAAAGATTAACTTACAATTAGCCTACTTTTAAAAACGACTTTGGTAAGCATCCGCAACGTATTTTGAAAGGAATTTCATGGCATAAAACAAACTTTTATACGCAGCAATTTCTGCATGCAGATTATTGGGCTGTAGTGAAGTGTTTTAATGTGTACTAAACTTCAAATTATAGACTCAATTGGTAGTTATTGATCTCTTTTAGTTACGGCGGTACATATAAGTCAAGGGTCAACATTTTCTTAATTTTTCTCATTATCATTTGGTTTGTATTGTGGAATGCTTCATTTTTAACCTGCACGTAGTTGTTAGTCTCTTTGTTAGATTCACAACAAGGATATTAGATTTTTGAAATGGTGACTAATGCTACCTCCATAAATGTGTATGGAAATGGTTTTCAATCTGATTTTCCCCGCATGTTTACTTATTGTGTTGTTTGGCTTTTTTTAT
>JAAXOA010002487.1:0-13115 GCA_036561885.1 Salina celebensis | reverse complement strand
GTGTTTTAACGATAACTACTATACTTTACGACCGAGTTTCACCAAATTTTGTACAGTAGATGCTATGAGCCTTCCGCAGAGAAAACTTAGGTTTTACCTGAAATCAGGTACCTGCAGGTGCCTGATTTTGGCATTTTAACGACAAATACAGTATTTTATGGCAGATTTTCACCTAATTCGGTACGGCAATTACGAGTACCGTTCTATACAGTTCTCAATTATTTTAACGCTTAAACGCAATGCTCCTTTATCACATTACCATGGTTTATTATAGTTCTGTTCTATGGAGCAAAAATAAACACATAATATGTAATATTATAATATTTAAATTTAAATGCAGCCTTGCTAACAGTAGCATAGAAGCATATTTTTAAATTGGTACTGACTGAAATATATTAGTGTCTACATATTTAGCCTTCAGGTATAAGGTAGAGATGGTAGTGTAAGTATGATTTTAACCGCGGTCGTAACCCACCCGAGCCCCCGCGTACCCACGAACCTAAGAAAACGTAGGCAATTAATTAACTGTTGGTTAAAACCCCCGTCCCCGTGACCCCTTCCATAGTCATTAATTTGTTTTACATACCTCCACTTGTAAATCATCGTTTAGCACCTCCCTCCAGAATTGTGTTGGTCGCACCTTCACAATCTTGGTCACTGGAAGGATCGACCGTGGTCCACTGATAACAAATTCAAGCATTTCCTCTATTACCGGCAAAGTATGTACATCTTCAGACCATTGTTTTATTTACTCAACAATTCAACTAAACTCAAATAAAATAAATTGAAAGAAAGGTTTTGCTAATTTTACAGTCAGTCATCTCTACGCTAGGCATGTCTATACGTCCTTTCTTTTATAGGAGAGTCATTTCTTCTCGACTCAAAACAGCCAAAGCAAAGGACGTCATCTCTTTTCACCAGAGCGTCCTTTTGTCCTTTGTTTTGTGTAGTTTACTAGTTTAAGTCTACAAATTTGGCTAGATTTCAGACGAAAATTCGAGTTTTTTGTGTACCCTAATAGACACTTTTTTTGTGAAGTAGAAAGTCCCTGTATGTGTTCGGCAAATGTGCATATTTTGAACGTATTTGATGGGTGTAGTTTATGCAAATATATTTTGACTTTTTGTTTGCGAGTAAAAATTAAAAGTTAAAAATAAAAAAATGGTTATTTCTATTTCTGTCTCAAAGTTAGCCAAAACACGCATTATTTTAAAAAATTAACTCAAATGAAACGACAAAAAGACGCTCTGGCTAAAAGAATAAGATCGTCAGTTTGCTGCTTTGGGTTGAAAAGAAGGAACTGTTCTTTGAAATAAAGCACGGATGCATACGCCCCTGTATAATATACGCCCTTGTATTTAAAACCTTCGATGGATATGGAAACTTCCATGGGTACTTAACAAGTAAAAAAATGTGAGACATTTTTTTGGAACGTGAGGGATAAGGAGTGGCCAGTGCTACCAAAAACTTCCAAATATATGCATGATAGGACCATACTTCAAAAGAAATGTTTCATCCAACTTTTCCCTTGATTACTTCCTCCATAAGGCACATAACTCGTAGTGTAACACATTGAGATTGACATCAAGATAGCCAGGCATATCACTCGTCCTTCCGCCCTACTTTTTCCTTAAATTTTAGCCATGAAAGTCGTCTATTCTACTTCCGTGACTTCCGTCGCTAGGTTCATTCTGAAAAGTTCTTATTTTAATGAGAGGACGTATGGCAGGCCTGGTAAAATTGAACTACGCACCAGATGAAATTGACCGAAACCAATATTCATATCACTATCGAACTGGATCGTATGGAAGGCATACTATCCGTCCTGTCTTTTCTTTCAAAGGGCGATCCTTCATTTTTATCCTCAAAATGGGCAAAAGGAAAGACGTATTTTTTTCAATCCAAAAGCTTTTGCCATTTCTCTGAGATTTTTATAAAAATTTGGAGGTATTGCGTATTTTTTCCTAAATTTGAGACCAAAATTAAAATTTTCGTGATTAAAACATGACAATTGTGTATGTTTAGAAGAACGTCAGTGAATTCCGTGTAATGCCTTCGTATTATTGGCAATTGTTAGCGAATTTAGGCGTCAAATCTGTGTTTCGAAAGGTGTTCTTTCCGCTTACCATATCCTTTATTTGCAGTGGGGACAGATGGTAAGCCTATTCAATGATGATTGAGAAGCTGACTAAATAGAATTAACACATGAAGATTGCAGGTTGCCGATATATCATGACGAAAATAATAATTCCTGACCAAGTGTATTATGCTATTTTTGTAGCGATGATGCCCTACAACGAGGAAGTCGACCTCCTCACCACGACGGGTTTTTACGATTCCCAGTTTGATTGACCTCTGATTTTGACTAATGATTGGCATGAAATTTTGGCTCAATTTTTGCTACATATTCATTTGAGCTCTCACTTGATGACTTTATTTTAAATATTATTAAAATATTCATTGGAATACAAGAAACAACTTGTTAATGTGCTTAAATTAAAAATTTACAAATATCGCACTGTTAATTAATGTGCCTGACTTTTTACACCTCAACGCCCACATAAAAACTACCATTATAAATCTAAACAACAAACAAGCCAATTAACTGACTGATTAACAAATTGGAAAGAAACCCCTCCTACTTCTTCAAAATCTCTTGCACTAGCCAGCACGTAAGTGGAGACCTGGCCACGTTCCTCTGCCACTTGTTCTCCTCCTTGAGTTTATCAACTTCCTGGTTGATCTTCAGCAGCTGAGGAAACAACAAGATCAAATTCCATTTGATTGATTAAAAGTTCATCTGCTAAAAAGTTAGAAATCGGCATGGACAATTACTCACCACATTGTTACTGATTTTAGAGAGGTTCATAAGGGCCGCCGTCTTCACGTCCCGCATCTCAATCCCCTCCCTGGCAAACTCCTCCATTTGGTCGTCGAGAGCAGTGCACAAACTGTCGTTGTCACAATTGCCGGTGGCAGGAATCTCCTCCTCCTCCTCACCACTTTCATCAACCCATTCCATTTTGACTCGACTCAGATTAGCCACCAAAGGCCGAAGGTCGCTCCCAACTCCAGAATCCTCATCCTGGCGATTTCGCTTTGCTCCTTGAGGGGCCGCCGGTTGATTAAAAGTCATCATCACAGGTCCTCGTCGCGGCTCCGTGGCAGGGCGTTTCATGATTAGCCACCGAAGGCCGAAGGTCGCTCCCAACATCAGAATCCTCATCCTGGCGAGTTTGATTTGCTCCCTGAGGGGAAGTTGGTTGATTAAAAGTCATCATCACAGGTCCTCGTCGAGGCTCCGTGGCAGGGCGTTTCACCGGGGCTCTCTTGGGAGTCAAATTGGGTGGCGTTAATGGATCAGTAGTTCCCTCCGAACTCCTCTGGCTGACGAAAGACTTTATAGCGAAGGGATAACGCAGCCTCACTCGGTATTGCTTCAACTTTCTTGAAAACTGGTTGACGAAATCTCCAACCTAGAAGGATACGCACAACAACATAAAAGTCAATCAAATAAATAAAATGAAGAATAACCTCAATCAATTAAATTGGAATCATTGGAACGGGCTTCAGTTGGGCTGCTCAATGCGATATGTTTAGGTTGACGATGTCAATCCTGAAGGTCCCTGGCAGGTGTCAACTTTCCTACTGTATATTATCGTATTACATGGGATAAGGGATGACACAGCCTGACTCGGTATTGTTTCAACTTCCTTGTAAACTGGTTGACGTAATCTCCAACCTAGAGGTTTGCACACAACAACAAGATGTCAATCATACCATTAAAACGAAAAATAAACTCAGTCGTTTAAATTGATATCAACTTACCATTTCGGTTAGCTCGTTCCTCCATCCCTGTCCAGCCACGGGAGAAGAAGGACAATACTTCGAATTACAGACAAATATTCCCCTGTCCAACGGAACCTTAGAAAAAATACACAATTGATTAATTACTAATTTTACAACCGAAGTCTCCTCTTAGCTCATCCTCAGTTAGGTTAACTTACCTCCAATTGTAGATCATTGTTGAGCACCTCCGTCCAAAATTGTGTTGGTCGCACCTTCACAATTTCCGTCGCCGGAAGTATGGACCGGGGTCCACTAATTACGAGTTCAACCAGTTCCTCTCCTCCGGGCAAAGTATGTCTTCGAACCATTGTTTTAGTTGACTAACAATTTCACTAAACTCACACTCTTCAAGAAACTTCACTTGTGAATGTTTTTAATCAAAACAAAAAATATTTTCCAGATGCGCTGGTCGAGTAGTGCATTCAAACACAGCCAAAACAGAACTGAAAACAGAATGGTAAATCCACGGCAACGAAAAAGGTGCATTTTTTGCTCGACTTTCCATCACTCTGCGTTCTGCGTTAACGTGGAGAGGATGCAACAAAGCAACCAATAATAGAGTGCTTGAAAGAACGCTAAGAGAAACCAATAAGAACATGGATTGAGTCGGGTCTCTCTTAAGCCGCCTAGGTACACTTAGGGATGATCCATAAAGAACGTCACGGGGAGTGAAGCTGGGGTTATTTGTGAACGGCCCGAAAAATGATTGTATGGGAATGAGTCATCAGGTGACTGGAAGAACCTCCCCGTGACATTCTTTATGGACGACCCCTTACACTCACGCATATGCTGTGCCCATGAATGACTTAGATTTTTAACTTGGATGCGGATGGATAAAAGATTTTTAGGTACTAGATTTTACTAGTTTGTTCATTGTAATGTGCTTCCTAGTAGCCAGGAAATATTAAAAGACGGACACCCCAGCTTATCGACACTGTCAGTGAAAAACGGTATTTCCCACGAAAGTGTCCAAAATCGCCTAATAGAAACTAAATTATGGCGTTATTTAATCGAGTTCCTACGCAGTGAGGAAAGCTACTTGTAATGTTTGCGAAAGGAGTAAAAATGTTATAAGAACCATTACACAGTCTACATTTTTATAAGTGTGTAGTTTATTAGATATATAATAATATGATTTTTTTTAGTTTTGGACAAAAAATCAGTCAGTCACTGAATGGTAAAAGCCGGTGTTTACTAGGGATGTGCATGGTACCAAATCAGGACTCGGTATTCGGCCGAGCCAGGGCCTTTTCAAAGACTCGCCGGGTACCGATTATTGACCTGCTACCCGGCCGAGTACCGGATTTTAAAAAATTACATATTTTATGTGTAAAGCACGTAAACTCATGGGGATTTTTCATCCAAAATTTTCATGAAGATTGGAATAATTGTTCAAAATGCAGAAAATTAGGCATACTGTGGCTAGGAATCCTTCTCATGAAATTCTCGTATTATTTAAGCACACACTAAGTATGCTACACATCCCTAGTATTTACCGATTTTTACCAATATCAGTTTATGCCGCCTTTTATTTCCTGCCTGTAGCTTATCCCTGTTACAATTCGTGACTCACTAAAACAAACAATCAAAACAGAATGGAGGTTGTCTCTGTTATCTGTCTTTCTGCTGTGGGTTTAACTCAGAAATATGCTGATGAATTCAACTAATTTGGGCTAAATGCTGTCTTGACAATACTTCTTTTATGTAATACAGTTAGTGTAGCTATAAAACTGATTGTGAGGTAGGAATAAAAATATGTAGACGTTGACGCGACGACTCGTTCCATACAAACGGCCTTGTTAACCCTGATTGAAAAAGAGTTCGGCTTAAACTAAAATTCAAGTCGACTTGTGTTTTAGTTTATTTTGTATCCGCATTTTCCCTATAATAATTTGAATCGTGGAAAGATAGCTTTGGAGTTAAACCCAAAATTATGAAGCAAGCTATGAGAATCAAAAAGTAACAAATACTGATACAATTTTTTTTTAAATTGACATGACACGACACCACATGCGTAGGCGATTTTGATCTAGCAAGTCCACAAGCCTCGTTACGATTTGGATTTTTACATCCGAGGATATTACGAAATTCACAGTAGCATTGCGTTTATAAACTTAACAACTGACCACTACATATTCCTTAAACAAGAAACATGCCTCGATGTGGCATTAATATAGCTAATAATAATAATAATGTTTATTGTCATATAGTTTCTTCGAGAAGTACATTACACTATAAGACATAAAGAAAAGTCAAACAAGTAGCTTTTATACATTATATGTTTACACCAATTACAATTATTTAGTTTCATAAAGACAACGGCTTAAAATTATAGTTCATTCACTCATTTTCAAAATCAGGTACAATATTTTCATCAGGTAAAATTATTTCATTACAGCTTTGATTGCTTAAAATATTTGACATTATTTTCTTCTTAAAACAGGGATTGTTCATTAAATTACTCATATTTTTTATTTCATCAGGTAGTCTTAGCCATTTGGCAACAGCTTGATATTGATAAGTACGCTTCATCCAGTCAGATTTACATATTATATCAGGTAATAAAATTTGCGAGTTTCTAGTAGTAACTTCTTTTTAAACTAACGATAAGCCGATAATATTTCAAGCGAATTTTAATGCGCACGTTTCGCATAACCCTTAAACAATTAATTTATGTCTCTATCTTTATTAAATTCACTGTGTAAATTCATTATTTTGCCGATTTCCCCTGCTGCTGGATCGGAAGCAAATCATAGTCACGTCTTTGTTAACCTTTTGATTTATAGCATATTCCTTTAGCTCTTTAGTGCTCTTTACGAAAACCTATCGCAAGCTACCATTTATAGAGTCGGCAGATAATCAGTCACATAAGCTAGATTCGTTTGATCAATAACTCGTTAAGATATCATGATAGCCTTCCGCATTAGCTAAATTTCCCTTTTTAGCTCTTGTATATTTTTACTTCGTGAAAAATTAAGTTCCGCCCATCGGCATAACCAAAGTAAAATCAATTTACATCAGTAGGATTTTTATCACTTGAATACTTTCGATTGTTAGAGCAGTCAGAAGTCGATATGTCCTTCATTTTTACATTGAAATCACAATGTCCGTAAGCTCTGCTGCTTTTCGGGTTCACAAACTAATTGAATACTTTGTTCCAACGCCCGGGATTGTTGATGTGGATAGCCCTACTGCAGTCACCAATCCAGCTTTCTCCAAACCCTCTGCGTTAATGCACAAGCTGGTTTTTACCACGTTTATAGTCTTTACCGAGGTATACGGCATATGTCGTCTAATATGGCTTTCAATATATGCCACTGAACAAAGCCCAACGTTTGAATTGCTAGCATGGACCGCCTTCATTCCGGCAATCTCCATTCTACTCGCCCTTTGGTATACTGTCAACACACAAATTGAAGACCTGTATTTCCTGGCCAGTCAATCCAGCATGGCCAAAACACTTCCAAAACCAACCTTCACACTCTTTGGAATCCCCAACATTCAACAAAAGGCGGTTGCTGCATCGCCAGTGCTTGCACTGGCCATTCCCGTTGGAGTGTTTTTCGCTCCCTTCACTGTGGAATTTGACCCTGTTCAGTCCATTTTTGGAACCACTTGGCCCATCAAGATCGCTGCAGGACTACTCTACTTCGTCCTGGCATTCTTTGCTGCCTGTGAGGTCATTTGTTTCTTACTTATGTCAGTGGCTTTCTTGGAGACAGTTTAAGCAATTTCACAACAATGCGTCATTCACAACAACAATTGTCGGCGCAGCTTCCACCGATTCATGAAGTACTACAATGTCGTCATAATATTGGATCGAATTGCAGACAGTGCCGCAGGATTCTTCTTTACTTCGCTAATTCTGCTTGGTATACCACTTGCATCGGCGGCCCTCTTCGGCAGTGTCCAGTTGTGGGAATATCTGGACCTCACGATTTACCTCATGTGTCCCTTCACGGTATGTATTTGTTTTCGGAGTGGCACTTGTCTTCACTTGGTTTGCCGAAAAACCCGCTAAGATTGTGGAACTTGGAAAGGAATATTGGAAACAAAGCAGATCAACAGTTCTCATGAAAGCTTACTTGGCGTCGCTGCGAACAACAGGAATTCACTTGGGACCCTATGGTGTCGTATACAAACAGCAAGGAATTCGAATATCAGACGACATTGTCCGGAATGCAGTTGACTTGTTGTGTATTGTTTCTTAGTAACTTAAAAGAAGCAGAAATCACCACGAATTTTAGCGAGTAAATTTTGTAAGTACCGAACGTTTCGATTAAGGCAAAATCAGTGAGGGGCAAAACAATAAAATTTGTGAAGGATAATATATATAAATAATTTCATTTACATGGTATCATTTGTAATGCTTTCATATTCTAATAGTGGTGGTTAATTTGGTGATAATCTATATTACGGTTAATATTTATAATGGAGGGTACTTAGGTGGCGAAGCTATATCCTACGAATGACTAGTACGTTGGTATGTACCACTTGCGTTAAATATTAGCTACGCCATTAGTCCAAACCTTCGACAGCTTAGCTTAGTGTAGATGGTAGTCATCCATAACCACAATATTTAGCACAATCATGAATAATGCTTGATGCATGTAAACAATTTATGAATAATACTAGTCTTTGTAAAATATTAATCCTGAGCTTAAAACCAGTCCGTTACACCGCGAAATCTTGAAGTAGCGAAAGCGAAGCCACTTTCATTTGATACGTTGCAATGAACCCAAGGATATCATTTAATACGAATCATTGAATTCATGTACCATTTCAATATGAACCAATGAAAACATGATACATAATTATTTACATATTACATATTACATACATATACATACATATTTCATGAATATGAAACAATGAATCCATAAATCCATGAAAATCAGATTCTATGTATTATTTATTATTTCCCAGATTCTTATTTCATCAGAAACGACCCTTCATTATCTTTAATTGTGCAATTAACTCGTAATTATGACAAAACTAACCATGGGTGCGCTGAGCAAAAATTGTCAGCTGACACAGTTGTATCGATTTGAACCATAAAAAATTTTCGTCAATAACGAACCATCATTAACTTTAATTGTGCAACTAACTAGTGAACCTGACTACAGAGAAACACGAAACTGGGTTTGAGAAAACCTTGATACCTCACAATGATACCCTGAAAATTCGAGCCAGATTCGTCCAACAGTATTTGAGATTGAGATATAAAGCCAACGGACAGACAGACATACAGACGGACAGACAGACAGAGAGAAAATGCAATCCTATAAAAAAGCTTTCGCTACTTAATAAATCAGTACTTATTGTATTCGAACTGTTTCGAATATTAGTTGATAACACCGATAATGTATTTTGATATTTTGGTTGTATGTAGGATGTGATTGTTCGTCCTAAATGACGAATAGGCTCATTGCAAATTTTAAAGTTCCATTTTTAAAGGCGTCGTATTAATTGAGGGGACTCATTTAGGCATCTCTCGTGACCGTGTATGTTTGCTTGTATATATAACTCTGCCAATATTTCATATGTCATGTTGTGATATCACAAATTGTGCACTAGAATGATCACTAAATATTTAACTGTATTAATCAAAGCCCTAAGTTCCTATAGGATATTCAATTGAAAATACATGAGTAAATTATTACAAAGCGGTTATCATTTTACTGATCCACGCTTCCAAGACCACGGCCACGTGGCTCATTAAACTTATTTCCTGTATAAGCTCATTTGCTGCATAATTGTTACGGAGAATTTAACATGAACATTCACATGTGAAATTATGAAGAACCAAGGCGTGCTTTATGTGCAACAACCACGTGAGTTGGTCGATATTGCTTATAGTTGAATGTTTGCAAGAATGGGTTGAGATATTCAAACTTTCCATTATGTTTTTTTTGATTTATGATTGAAGCCTTTTCTCTTCACTGACCCAATTTCAACAAAAGATATGACAAACTTTCCTTACATAGACATACACTCCAAGTCTAATTAGCTGATTGTAATTTATTTCCAGCGGACGAAAGGAAACAAGTACCCATAACATAAATTTCTTAAACTATTTTACTGTTGCATTTAAGTTCGTAACGTAATTCATAAGTATCCGATCAAGAGTACATTTCGTCCGCTGCCAACTTTAATAATTTTCACCATGATTTTTCGGAACCATGATTTAAAGATTACAAATTGCAAATTTATTTGCAGCTGTACTTACACATTTGGTTGTGTTTAATCTCTTTGTTTTGCAGTCAATTTTGCTCAATTGTACAAGCATTTTATCCGATGGCCTACGCAAACTTCTGCAGGGTCATATCAGCAAGTGTACAATTCGTATCATAAGTCCATATCAACTTCAACTAACAACTTAACTGGAGTTATTCAAATATGCAAAATTTTAAGTCCCTGTATATTTTCGGCAAATGTGCATATTTTGAAGGTAATTGACGTAAAGAAATTGAAGAAATTCGGTGCAATTTAGGCAAACAAATTGAGTCTTTTTGTTTGGGAGTGATAATTGAAAGTTATAATTAACAAAAATCGTTATTTCTGTCGCTAATTTGGGCTAAACACGCATGTTTTGAAGAAATTAACTCAAACGAAACGACGAAAAGACGCTCCGGCTAACAGAAAGTGGTCCTCCGTTTGCTGCTTTGGGCTGAAAAGAAAGCACGGATGCATGGGGTGCCTCGGGGACTGTAGAATATCCGCATCTGTATGTGAAACCCTCTATGGATATGGAAACTTATATAGGTGTTCAACAAGTAAAAAATATGAGAGATTTTGTTTGTAACGTGAGGGACAAGTAGTGGCCAGTGCTACCAAAAACTGCCAAATGTGTGCTTGATAGGACCATACATCAAAAGAAATGAGTGTAAAGTTTTATCCAACTTTTCCTTTGACTGCTTCCTCCATAAGGCTGATAGCTCGTAGCTTAAAACATTGAGATTGACATAAAGATAAGCAGGCCTAGCATTCGTCTTTCCGCCTTACCTTTCCGTAACTTTTAGCTATGAAAGTCGTCTTTTCTACTTCCGTCCGTCCGTCTAGGTTCATTCTGAAAAGTCCTTATTATTTGAGAGGGTGTATGCCAGGCCTGGTAAAATTGAACTACGCATGAGATGAAATTGACTATCGAACGGGATCGTATGGAAGCCATGCCATCGTCTTTGACTTTCTTTTAAAGGGCGGTCCTTCATTTTTATACACAAAATGGACTAAGGAAACAACGTATTTTTTCAATCCATAAGCTCCTTTCTGCAATTTCTCTGAGGTATTTATAAAAATTACAGATTTTTTCAAAATTGGAGACCAAAGTTAAGATTTTCCTGATTAAAAGCTGACAATTGTGTACGTTAGGCATAAAGTCATGAATTCCGTGTAATGCCTGCGTTAGTGGTAATTGTTGGCGAATTTAAGCGTAAAACTGCCTCAAATCTGTGTTTTAAAAGGCGTTCTTTCCGTTTACCAAACTATCCTTTCTGTCTCTGTGCAATGTGGACGGATGGTAAGCCTATCCTATGATGATTGAGAAGCTGACTGAATAGAATGAAGCCAAGAAGATTGTAAGTGGCCGATACATAAATTAATACTTCCAGGCCAGGTGCAATATGCTATTTTTGTGACGATGATGCCCTACAACGAGGAAAACGACCTGCTTACCACGCGGGGTTGTTCCGAGATAAAGTTTGATTGACCCTTGATTTTGACTAGTATCTAATGATTGGCAAGACTTTTGGTTCAATTTTTATTACCAGTTCATTTGAGCTCTCACTTAAGGACAATTTTATTATTACAAATACTCATATTGGAATACAAGATGCAACTTGTCCATGTGCTTTAATTTAGAATTTTATAATACCGTACAGATAATTAATATGCCTGGCTTTTACACCTCCACGCCCACTACCATTAGAAACCTAAAAAATACACTGACTGAATAACAATTGAAAAGAAAACCCTCCTACTTCTTCAAAATCTCTTGCACTAGCCAGCACGTTAGTGGAGACCTGGCCACATTCCTCTGCCACTTGTTCTCCTCCTTGAGTTTATCAACTTCCTGGTTGATCTTCAGCAGCTGAGGAAACAACAAAACCAAATTACATTTGATTAATTAAGTTTATCTGCTAAATAGTTAGGAATCGGTATGGACAATTACTCACCACATTGTTGCTGATTTGAGACAGGTTAACCCCGAGGTTGTGGCCCATGCCGTGCGAAGATTGTTAGTAGCCCTACATTTTCGAGCATATTTCGAAAACTACAGAATTTTTCGAACTCAGATTTTCAGTAGCTGTCTATTTTATGCTAAGAAATATTTATAAATAAAAAAATTGGATTTAAAATGTTTGAAAATTAACATCAAATTTGTATGGCAGACTGAGCAGAGATGTGCAATCCGTAAGGCACCCGATCGAACCCAATGTTCGGCTAAATCGAACAAGTACGTTCGCCGTTACCGAAAATGAACGTGTGTATACATGGACCGGATGAAACCGGGTTATATCCGAGAAGTAATACCAACCTGTTTGTATAGATTGTACACATCGAACTAGTGCTTTTGTTTAAATCGAACCAGTGCGTTTGTATAAATCGAACCAGTGCGTTTGTATGGATCGATCAGATCGAACCAGTGCATTTGTATGGATCCATCAGATCGAACCAGTGAGTTTGTATGGATCGATCAGATCGAACCAGTGCGTTTGTATGGATCGATCAGATCGACCCAGTGGGTTTGCATATTTTGGTCAGATCCAACCAGTGCGTTCGTTTACATCTACCGGATCGAACCAGTACGTTTGCATAGATCGAATAGATCGAACCAGTGCGTTTGTTTGTAGCTATCGAATCGCACCAGTACGTTTTCATTGATCGAACAGATCCAACCAGTGCGTTTGTACATCTATACTGGATCAAATGAACACGTTTCCTAAGATCAACCAAATCAAACCAGTACATCGACCATATAGAGATCGACCGATTCGAACCAGTAAGTTTGCTTGGATAGACCAGTTCAAATACGGTGGTGGTCCGCCCACATAGACAATATCGAGCAAGTACCTTTGTCATTGATCCGTAGGATCCATCAAGTAACTCATTCATACATCAGTAGAATCGATCAAGTTCGATTGTCCCCATTCGATCGGACAAATGTGTTGGATTGTCCCCATTTGAACAGCTCAAACATGTTCGGTTGTCTCCCTGCGATCGAATCAAACATGTTCGATTATATGCACCTGATTGAATCGATTATG